>CM047813.1:9161470-9373970 GCA_026214975.1 Gentiana macrophylla
GTTGATGGAGGAACTGCAAGCCAAAACACATACCCATCTGATGCAAAACGCATGAGAAGGTAATGATGCATCTCAATGATCATGGTTGTGTCATGTGTGTCCCGTCTTGGGGTGTAATGGGTTCAATTTGAGTTGATACAACACATGTAATATGATGTACTTCCTTTTTCCAGGTTTCTCAACTAAAAGTGGAAAATTCGTCTTTATTAAAACAGCTTGCTGATATAAGTCAAAAGTATAATGAAGCAGCTGTTGACAACAGGGTTTTGAAAGCTGATGTTGAGACTTTGAGAGCAAAGGTAACTAACTGACTTCTCCATTTGAGTTCCTTAGCCAAAATGTTACTTGCCTTTGATCATCTACTTAAACGCAAACCTTCTCCGCACTCACACTGTTGAATTACTATCTCTCCCATAAGCTTAAATTATTGGGGGAGTTAGTAATTTACATAGGTAAACACTATACACTTCAACATGCTCCCTAAAGTGTCGGCCTATAACAAAGAATCTGCACCAGTATAGGGCGCACATCAAGGCTAATAAATAAGGGGGTATTTTACTACAGACTCCCTGTTGAGGAGTTACGACTTTCTCCAATCACATTGCAGCATGTGTCCCACCTTCTACTAAAAATGTGATATGATGGATTTAATTTAAGTTTTATAGTTAGTGGCACCACAATGTTTTTAGCAGGACACCACCCCGAAAACAATCAACTGGCAAAACTTGATTCTAGATCTGAGAATCAGCTTTCACACGGTCGATTGTCAAAATTCGATTGTGGTGTAGTACCAAAAACGGTAGATTTGATGTGGTGCCACTAAGTATGCCCTTTCAAAAGAGCGTGACACGTGTTGCAATGTGATTGGAGCAAGTGACAAATCCTCAATAAAGAGTCATCTCTCTCGAAAGCTTTACATTTCCTTGAGAGATAGTAATTCAACAGGCTATTTTACGAACAACGGTTATACGTTTTCTCGAGAAGTTCTACTTGATCTACCGTGTCTGAAGTCTTGTTTATGTTTCATGACTGTTTTTTTTTTCTCTTTTGCCCACAGGTAAAAACGGCAGAAGAGACCGTTGAAGATGGCTGGCTATCGTTTTGTTTGAATCCCATTTATCAAAGATGACTGTTTTTCCAGTGCATTGAGTTTTCTAGGCCCATGTGGTTTTAACTTTGTAAATTTTGGGATATGTATTCCAGAAATGGGTGCAGACGATTGATCTATGCTTTTACATTTGTGTAGTAGTGTGATGCAATACCGATAGAAACACGATAGGGTGAACAAATACTCCCATTATATAACCATGCCTTTCTGAACGCACACATTCAAAGAAGGAAAAATATCAGCTCAGGACCCACTGATCAAGACATAGACCATTCGGAAACAAAGAGCGACACAAAATTTATCATGACGTAGACCCACCATCTTAAACAATAATTTAAAATTAAAAAAAAACACATCTTCTTCTTATTAATCTTCACATTCTTCAGTCCCAAAAAAACATCATAATTTGTAACTTAATTCTCTCTCTATATATATTTTGGGACAATCTTCAAAATGGTTATTAAATAAAAGCACATCAAATTTTCCTGGGAAAAGAAAAGAAGAAGAAGGGATCAACCAAAGCACACATAAACTTGGCTTCCTTGTTTATGAAACAATGCCGAACCAGAAGCAGACGTCCACTCTAGCATGTTTAACATAGAAGCAGAAGTCCTGCCAAAAAGAAGCAGATTGATTACTAATGGAAAATGGTAAAACAAATAGTAGATATATTACTAGTATTATCTTTTATCAACAAGAATTACTTGATTATTAGTTTCTGAACGTGATCGAAAATTCAAGTTGTGTCCCCAGTTCCATCAGTTCTTCCTTGATTCTAAGGGCTGAACTCTCAGCTTCCGAAGATAATACACCGACAATCCTCTTCAAGGTTGAACTCTCTCCGAAACAGGACGGTAACTCTTTTAATCTTTTGCTATAAATCTCAAGTTGCTGTAGACGAGGGAAGGACTCGGTGGGGGCATTCCATTCCTCCAAAGAGTGAGCATGAAGATGAAAGAATTTCAGTTTTTGGAATACCAAATCTTCCGTCTCCAATGTTGGCTCCACAAAGGAACATCCTATTAGAATCAAAACCTCAAGAACATGTAGCTCTGCTGCAATTGCTGATATATCCGTCCGGTGTAGCCGAAATCTAGTTAATGCTAGTTTCTTGAGAGTCGAAGAGAAGTTGATAATGAATTGTCTTAGCATCCAAAACTCCCATAACCCCCATCTGGTTAGCTGCAATGACTCCAAATCCCTATGAAAGTCAAATGTTTCTATTGATCCTTCATCATAAACTGGAGTTCCTCGTAAAAAACAGCGCAGCTTCCGAACAATGGGCAGCCTTAGGAGAAGCCTTTTGACATCTTTTCCGGTATATAAATTTGGAAATGAAAAGCTTACCACCTTATCCAATATTTGATCACTAGATAGATATGCCTCATCATGCTTGTCGGCGTCATCTGGAAATTTTAGGATGCAATTCTCTACTTTGACATACCTAAGACTTTTCATTCTCCAAAAAGTCTCTGGCAAATGTATTGTACCAAGAACACTGTCTAATCTCAATGTTAAAGATGTTATATTCCAGAGATTGGATATCCACGATGGGATAGAATTTCGTTTCAACTCCATCAAAACAACATCAATATATCTCAGATGAATCAGTGAGCTAAGTTCATTTATATCATATTCTTTCTCATTGAGACCCGAATCCAACACTTGAAGAAATCTGAACTTCCTTAGATGGATTTTACTAACAACTCCACCATCAGACCTTTTACTAAAATAGCATAGGGTGCGTGCATTAGAAAGTGAGGATCCAACAGCAATAGTAACAACGTGTTCCCTATGCATGGAAACACGATAAGGGTTTTTTATTGAATGGTTTGAAGTACTAGATGATGCAATTCCATGGTTCAGCTGGAAAAATTTCCCGTCTCTGCATTTCGTTTGACAAAATTCATGTATCAAATCATGAACACGAAATGTTCTTATCCCCCCTCTAGAACTTCTTGCACCGACAATGATCAAGCTTCTATCAACTAGGTCGTGAAAGTACTCTTTTGCTACATCTTCAATGTTTTTTGTCTTGGATTCTTGTACGAAACCTTCCACAATCCACAGCCTTATCACACGGTTAACGTGGATCAGACAATCCTCAGGAAATGCGGCAAGATAGAGAAGACAAGGTTTAAGATTCTCGGGTAAATGCTTGTAACTTAATTCCAAAACGTTCATACATCCCTCGTCATAAAGATAATAAATTAACCTTTGTGCAACTTCACTCCACCACCTCCAGCTTTTTTCCGTTCTAGCAAGGAGCCCTCCAATTACAACAACAGCTAAAGCGAGGCCTTTGCAGTTTTTAGCAATCTGCTTCCCAATCTCATAGAGATATGGAGGTGAAATGTCATTACGGAACACTTTCTTTTGCAATATCTCCCAACTTTCAACCTCATTCAGAAAACGTAGTTGATGTGGGCTACAATTAATTATGCATTTGTCCGCAACATCACGGGATCGGGTCGTGAACATAACTCTACTTCCATTTCGGTTATCAGGGAATGAGCTTTTTACTGCATTCCATGCACTTACATTCCATATATCGTCCAAGACTATTAGATACATTTGACCACTCAAACATTTCCGTAGTTGGTGGGCCAAGTCATCATTAGTCATGTCACGGCTTATGCCGTCAACCCCCTTAACCTGACATATAATGTCATGTAACATTCTCCAAGTATTATGACCTCACCGAAACGGAGCAGTAGGCGAATACGTTAAAATGACATTTCACCGATGAGGAACTAAAACCTTTTGGCTAAAGTGGTCTTCCCTACCCACCCATGCCAACAATTGAAACAATGTCAAGTGACATATGTCCCTTGTAAGCAAGCCAATAATTTTTCTTTCTCATCCTCAAAACCCACAAAAATTCATTGATTTGAAAGGTCGACCTTGTTCTCGCGACTTCACTAATGAAACCGATTGAACCAGGAGGCATCTTGCTTTGTTTATGATGTTCTCTAATTTGATCATCTCAATCTTTGCCTTAACCGCCTTAATTTCATCAAAGACTTTCGAAAGATAGGCCATATGATACCAGAATGGATGATCAAAGACAAACAACGAACTAATACATGTCAGGATGACATGTTCCGTCAGATGTAAAACATTGACAACTTCTAACCATGTCTCGTTTTGTTCACTTTGTAAATCGAAAATATGAATGAGAAAAGGATAGAGAGAAGCTAGTTCCTCCTCAATTTTTATGATCTTGTATTTCGCAAAAGATACATACTTACGGTCACTACTCATCCTATCCTTCAGGCTTTTAAGATTCTGCAAGAGAAAGTCAAGAAATTGTGGAGAAATAACTTTTGGGAAATTATACAGAGATGAATCTGGGAATTTACCATAAATGCATCTAATATCAGCATTGATAGCTTCGATTTTCATCATAAAATCACTTAGAAGCACTTTTTTCTTGGAGAAACCCTCTTCCATATCATCAAATGGTATTAGGCCATACAAACCCTCCAGAAAAGAACATCAATTGGCCGCAAATCGATTCTCTCGCATTTTGATTAGGAGGATCGTTGAGAAATGTCAAAAGACATATGATATTGTCTTGAAGAATTCGAAAATCATCATCCTTTAAGTGAGTCGCCAGGTCCCCAAGAAAAAATTCGACAAAGCTAAAAGCAGTTTGTCCGAACATATGAGAATCAGATCGATGCGCATATATGGCCATAAGGGTTCCAAAGTACAATCCGGCAACATTAGGCGTGGATGGTTTGATCTTTGCAAACAAATGAAAAAACATAGAATTTGTTTCATCGGATGCATTTTCAAGATTTGCGTCTTGTGTCCAATAAAGAAATGCCAACCGTGCAAAAGATCACCAAGCAAAGGCTTGAACAAATATTTCGAATTCTCCCAAGTCTTGACAATATTTGCAATTCACGGCGAGTTTCAAAAGATTCTTCAAAAATATTAGCTTCTCTTCCAAGGTTTCAATCGCTTTTTGAACGGAATGATTTCACTAGCTTTGTAGCCGACAAGATCATTTAAATTGTCGAGGATAGAATCCATAAACTTGAGGATCTTATAACTTGTGGACGTTTTGTATCGAAATGTCAAATGAAAGCAGATCTACGCACCTCCATGCTTGATTTTAGCTTCGATCGCTGAATTTTTCCTTTTAATTCAAAAGGCGGTGGATGCGAATTTGTGAATATGCTCCATCTTGAACGATCGCATGAAAGCGGTGAGCAAGAAGTCCTCTTCTTCTTCTTTTGGCCCCATATCCCTTGTAATGAAGTGATCACAGAGCTCAATTTTAGCTTGATTTCTTCATCGGTATCATCCGTGTGGCTAACCATAGAAAGAACATCCTTAGGAATCTAAGCTCCATTTTCAGTATAATCATAGCTTGCTCCATATCAGTGAGCCTTCTTGACACACCTATCAAGAAAAGAGAGCTCTACAGAAGAGAAACAAAATAGTTGTATTCCATTTTCTCCACTTCGGTGTGATCGAGAACTGTTGATCCACGGTAAAGTTGCTCGATCATAGCATTTACTATATCAATCTTGATCATACAAGCACCGAAAAGCGCTTTTTGTTAGAGAAATCCTTGTTCATCTCTCAAAAGGCGAAGGAGATACACGTCCTCATGAAAAATGGCATAAATTTGAGTGCGGATTGAATCTCCTTCCTCTTCTTCAACATCCTCACATAGAGGATCGGTGAGAAATGTGAAAAGAAATATTAGACGATCCCGAAGAAATAGAAAATCATCCTTCAAAACGATAGCCAGGTGGTCAAAGATAAAATCAACAAAGCTTTCAACAGCTTCACCGAGAAGAAAATAATCAGACACCGGCCGCACATCGTCGGACTTTAAGATGCCAACGTACAATTGCGCAATATCGTATGCGTAAGGTATGAACTTGTTCAACATATCAAAGTGGACGATAATCATTTCAGATGCAATTTCATGATCATTGTCTTCTTTTGCCCAATACAAACATGTTAACCATGCTATACTGTTGGCATAATTACCAGCAAAATTCATAAATCGAAGGTTTTCCTTCCCATCTGGGCAATGTATATTAGCTTTTTTCAATGTTCTTTGTAGAAATTCTATCTTGATTTCCAAAATACCAAATTGCTTTCCCAATGGAACAGATTTGTCAGCTCTTCTGTAGCAAATCCCCCAAATCTTGCTAACAAAGTCTGACATCTGCCGAAATCTTATGTTGCATCATCATCATCGAGGAGGAATGTATCATATTTCGACACCATCCTTCAACTTGTTGTTTACTCTGCAGAATTTTCCCTTTCAATTCAAACATTACCGAATCATAATCCTGTATGCACACATCGATGGGAGCTCCCGTTTCACCAATTCGTTCGCGAAGAAGAGACAATATTAATGTGAAGTCTTCCTGCCATATCAATTTAAGAGAAGTGATCACGGATCTCAGTCTTTCCATGATTTCTTCATTTTCTTCATCAATAATACTGGAATACTTCCATGTTTCAAGGCACATACAAAACATTTCCAGGATTTCAACGTCCCCTCATAGCAAGTAGACTCGATGCAACGTGCAGTATGCAACGATCTCCAGTGCTAAGAGCTCTTTTAGAAACAGTTGGAAGTATCCGGGAGTCATCCATTCTTCCTCCATTGCTGAACTGCTACTTGTCAATAATCTCAGCAACTACTTGTTAATAAATCTCAGCAACTAATCCTGGATTTAAAAGAAGAAAAAAAATCAACTAGTGCTTTGTTAGGAAATAAAAGCAGGAAAATTTATGCAAATAATTAATTAAAAAACATTAATAATTAAGATGCGATAAGCTCATCAATCCTTAATTACCTATAAACGAACCTCTGAAACCTTAATTAGCAACCCTAAAAAGTTGTATCGAATCACAGATGCAAGAATACCAATTGCTATGCTAAAAAGACAACACAAATCAACACTTATTAACCAAGATTAAAGAATAGAATTACATACCTCGAAATAACAAACTGGTTTCCAGTTGAAGACCCGTTTAATGCTTGAAGACCCGTTTAATGCTTTTACAGGGATAATAGGATGATGTTAGTTTCCAGTTGTTGCATTCCTTCCTGCGGATGTGTTATTTTGGCTTCTTTTTCTCTAAATTAAGATGGAGAAGTTGGGGGAGGTGTAAACTGAAAGTCAACCAAAAGTAACACAATGTTTCCCACTTTGTTCTAAGTTTAACGTGTAAGTTAGCTCAATTATTTCAACTTTAATCTGGTCGTTGTGTGCCGTGTCCGACTTAAGGTACGACACGACACGCCGTGTCCGATATTTATTTAAAATTTAAATATTCGACACGCTTCCGACTCACTGTCGACATTTAAACACACAAGATCGACAATCCCACAACACTCTCGAACCCAATTTTTTTAGGGAGTGGTAATAAAGTACAAAAAAAGTTGAAAAATAGGATTAAGGATAGTAAAAAAATCATGTGCAAAAAAGACAATTCCACATTTGTTACTCAAAATCATTGTTGGTCAGATTGTCTTTACTGAATGGAATCCACTATTCCACTGCTTTATTTGTCTTTTTCACCCAATAAAAATTCCACCCGTCCCTTTACTGGCATTTCGGCTCTTATTTTGTCATTTTTAACAATAAACCTTTTTTTATAAAAAAATTATTTAAGTTTTTCTTCGATAAACGTTAAAATACTGCGATTTTCATTTCTATAATAATTAAATAAATAAATACGTATCAATTTTATATTTTTTTATAAACAATCATTTTTACAATTTGTAATATTTTGAAGGTCATTCACAATATCTTTTGACACCGTATAAAGGTCAAATATCTATCTTATTTTGTCTATTTTTTTTAGATGTTTACGAATATTTTTTTTGATAAATTGAATTATATATATATATATATATATATGTATGTAAATCTATATCTATATATATATAATATATAGAGGAGGCAATTTAACCCAATTACCCGTAATTTACACCCACAGTCCGGTTTCGAGGCAATTTAACCCAATTACCCGTAATTTACACCCACAGTCCGGTTTCGACCCGACTTATACCTTTTTTTTTTAAATTTAAATTTATATCTTCATCCGTCCAGAAGCACGCACAGACTAGTCGACCATTGCAGGTATTATTTTATGTTCTATGAGAATTTTTTCTCACTAATATAGACTAAATCTGCCTTAGAATCAGTCTAGCAACCTACATGATTAAGTGGCCTTTGTATGGAACTTTTTATTTTAGTCGTCTTTGTAGCTTGATTAGATGCATGCTGCAATCTAGCATGAGTCTAGAAGTTATGAATTATATGGAAACATTGGCATCTTTGGAGTGTGGGAGGAACATAAGCCTTCAACAAAGGTACAATCGAATCACTTTAATGCTTATGTTAGTATATACTTTGTTATACATGGAAAACATAACAATTAACGTTCATAAGATGCCGACAACTTGTTGTTTCCGGAGTTTATTATCAAGTTTATAGCTTAAAAAGCACAATACAAAGATCCACTTTTGTAAAGGCGAAGCATGGTTTCTTACTTTCATACCTTCAGCTTGAATTCCAACTTTAACTTAATTAACATAATCATGCTACTTTAACAGTTTCTATCTTGCTGACATAAACCATAGGGAATCAACCAAAGCACCATCAGTTCAACGTGGCCCTTGAACATGCCTTTTTCATGACGCAACGGAAGATGTCAAGAAATATATCACAACGGATTCTAGAAAGAAAACGGGAAGAAAAAAAAAAGACTAAAAGCAAAAAGTTATTGCAATAAACAGAGTATTACAAGTGTAGCCACTTTGTGTTAATGTACACAGGGGAGAGTTCATGTGAAGGTGTTAATGCTAAAGTCACATATGCACAAGGATTAAGTTTAGAGTCCTTAGAACTTTTTCTGCATAGAATATCATTATTCGGAAATCGTTTAGTCAAGATTGAAATGAAACGCCATAAGAAATCGTTTAGTCAAGATTTACCTTTGGCATGTACTTCTGCTTGCCAAGCTGTATAGCCCTCCATGATAACTCCATAGGACTAATAGTTATCTACAGAAAACATATATAGGTAATCCATATAAAGTCCTTTACAAAATTTCCATATCAAACCTTATGAAACAACAAAGCAGAGAAAGTAATTGCATGCATCAGTGAAGAACCCCTACAATAACCTGCCCTTCAATTATATGTGAAGAAAGT
The DNA here is from genome assembly GCA_026214975.1 of Gentiana macrophylla. Taxonomy (NCBI): domain Eukaryota; kingdom Viridiplantae; phylum Streptophyta; class Magnoliopsida; order Gentianales; family Gentianaceae; genus Gentiana; species Gentiana macrophylla. The sequence continues at coordinate 9,170,782 of CM047813.1, forward strand.
CGAAAAGAACAATAAGTTTAGTGAGCAACTGACTAGGAAAATGAATTGATCACATTTGATGCATAATACATGTTAAATTCACGCTATGGCGGTACATAAATTTCTTATGGTTCAATGTCATTAAAATAATAACTAAGCGTTTCTTAAAATTGTTTTCCATGGACTGATATGGGCTCACATTGGTTTCTCATTCGTTCTTCCGTTGATTACGGTATCAGCGATTGTAGATCGAATTTTTTTGTTTTTGTCAGTAAAGTGACTTAAACTCTACATCTCGTGGAACCAATCTGAAGACTCAGCTGTGTGATGGACGGTGAGAAGTGTATTCAATTACGTGCATCGGTAGGGTGGAGTCTCATCGAGGCCTCGGCAGGTGACTATCGGCGGGGTGATAGTCTGCCGAGTCTGGAATCTGACAGGTCCCACATCTGTTAATTACTGTTATGTGATGATTATACTGAGTGTCATTAAAAGGAGGACACGTGTAGGGGTATTTATGGTGCTTGAGACAAAGATTCTGGCGGCTAGGGTTTAGGGATTTGTGCCTATAAATACTGATTGTCTCATTATCCGAGTGTGTTGAAATCAGTAAAATTCGGTGCATAATAAAATATCTCTTTTACTACCGTGGTTTTTACCTCTCCCACTGAGAGGTTTTCCACGTTAAATCTGTGTTCTTCTTGTTTACATTATCTCCTTTGATTGTTTATGTTTGATTGCTTACATTTACTGTTTCTTGCATCTGAAGTTATCTCCATCCGTTTTATAACAGTTTTCATATAACATTCTTCAGAAACGAAAGATCAAATGAATTGATTGCGTCTACTCACCAAAAACTTAGCCCCCGATGAGGTATGGTTTATGAGTGATGCAAATTTTTTTTGTTTTTGTTTTTGTATGTTCAATATCAGAAAATCATGTTTGCTGATATTTTGTCTTTTTAACTAGGGAGATTACAATTGATGTGATTAATCTTTAATTATGATGTCTGAGTAGAGTTTGCATTAATTTTGACAAGTCTCAAGTCGATAGCTTAAAAAAGAGTCGGGATAAGTTAATGCCGATCAATTTATATTCCTGTAATTAAGAAATGATGATGTTCTGAACATTTTATCTCAATTCCATTATACATAATGTAATGCAAAAAGTTTCAGCATTGGATTATCACATTCACATGGCAATTTCACAATAATTAATGCATGGGGATTTTTAATTGATTTGTGAACAGGTTGGTAATGGCCGTTATGATTATCAGTACAAGTTTATTGGTTACTCGCACTTTTTCAGCTGTTTTTGATAATGGGGGACTTTATATGCTTCATTTCAACAATCGGTTGTTTACCTCGGGTATTTTTTTTAAAATTTTTTTGCCAGTATTATTACTCCTTGCGTATATTTTTTTGTGAAGCCTTTGCTTTCTTTTCTTTATTGCTTGGTGTGGTTGATTTTTGTTGTAAGTTAGATTTTATTGTTTCTCAAGTTTCTACTTGCGATATTTATTCATTTTCACTCCGCTATATTGCGTCTCTGTAGCTATTTTCACGGCTTAGCTTGGTCTACTTTGTTGAGATGGAGTGACTGGAATCCGGATTTAGATCTTCCATGTCCGTGTTGTTGGTGCTTGCTGCCTTTGGTTTATACGCTGGTAGGTTTTACTCTGTTGCTTCATGCTCTGAAGATATGGGTGTTGCTTTTTTGGTTTGTGATTCATTAGGAATCAAAGGTTGATTATCGGGATGATTTAGGATATTCGGTTGATATTCCATTGTTATACGGTTGATGCCTCTATATTGGTAAGTTACTCTATCATTTGCTTTTTAATCTTTCTATTCAATAAATGTTTTTGAATCATTGATCTGACTCTCTCTGCTTAACCGTTTTATTCTCGCAAGTTCTTATTCAATGTGTTCAATCCTACCAATTCTACGGATTGAGGAAGTAATCGTCGTCGAAAGGAGCAATGACACGACGTGAGCAATGTAAGCGTTCTACAAATTTTACTGCGATGTATAATTTTACTGTTTGTATCTATTTTGTATGTTATTTGACAAGTTGAAGAACATAGAAAATCTACTAGAGTTGAGAAGGTCTATCAAGGGAGTATCACATATAGACTGGGTGGTTCAATCATATTCTTTGATTTGCATAACTTTAGTTCATATTGCATGTCTATTCTTTGTTTTGAAATTTTGGTGTGGTGCTTCGTTATGGTTTTTCTCTTTTTCTTATGCCCTGGTTAGTGTGCCAATCCTTTGATGCGGAGATCTCATCTGAACCTTCATTTCTAATCTAGGAGGTGCTTTTTGAGTTTATGTTTCCTACTATGTAGGCATGTATGCACATGTCTTTAGTTTGAAATGTTTTGTTGGGTTTGTATTATTAATATGCATGTGAGAATGGTCGATTATGATTTTCAATTTGTGTGACAATGTTTGATTGGTTCTGAAATGATATCTCTTTTGTATGATTTTTACGTAACATCATTTATACAAAGCTGTTCACATTTTTTACTGATGATTTTATGCGAGAATTTCATAGTGAATGTGCTTGGTTTTCTTATTTGCCCGTGTTCAAAGATTGATTCATGAAGAGGACGACATTAGAAAACCAATGGCAGCCAGGTTACTGATATTGATCGTGGATTCGATATTTCTCAAATGTGTACGTGGATAATTGCAGCGCGACGAGTGATGTGGTAACGGACATCTTTTTTTTTTTACTGGGTATGATTGGGTAGAGTGCGGAAAGAAGTAGCATGAAGTTCTCGATTCTCTCTGATAATGTAGAGAGAATTTTTCTTTGAATTAAGATTAATAAAATTTGTGCATGGTGTATTTCATAACCTGATCATTTGTTTATTCTTTGGTTTGAATGCTTTGAGACAACCGTGGATGACAAGTTTGCGTGATATATGATGAAAATTAATGAAAAAATGAGCAAAACTATTATTATTATGTCAAATTTTATGGTGGTCATGACCATCAAATTATATCACCCTTGAATAATTGTGTTTAGGTAATTCTCAATTATTAAAATTACTATTATTTAATGCTAAACATTGGCGGATTAAAGCACCTTTATTGTAGGTGTCATACTCATACCCCTACGTGCTCAAAATCATGGAGTGATAATATTATAAACTTTTAAAACAACATTACTTACATATGTTGGAACTTAACAAGGCAGATGGTTCGAATTTTTTTTTAATAAATGCTGAAAAATAAAATATTTATCGTTTCGGCGCTCATCTCAAACTATTTCCTCCGAATGGGTCCACGTCAAGATTGTTTAATGAAGCCATTTGGTTGAACTGCGGCTTTACCTTAATTTGAAAATTATCAAAGCCATTTGGTTCAACCAGTGGCTTTACCTCTGGAAAAAAGCGGGAAGCCTCTGTATTCCGAGAAATTTTCTGAGATGAAGAAGCATTTGGTTGAACCAAGTGGCTTTATGATTATATAAAAAAACGTGATTTTCACCCCATTTTCTTATTTCCAACCCTAAAACCAAAATCCCCAAATTCTCTCCCAATGGATTTCGCCACCCCAACTCAAATTAGTCCATTTCGCATCAAGATTCTTACTTTCTTCAACCAAATCAAAGGTTTCATCCATAGTTTATCATCCAAATTACTCCATTTCAAGATCGAAAATTCTCCCAACCCATATCAAAGGTGAAAATCGCAGGTTTTTTTTCGTTTTTTTGTTGCAATTGAAAGCATTCATTGTTTGGATAACGAATAAGTGTTGATATTCATCGATTTGTGATATGTGTAGAAGGTTGTTTGTTTAATTTTATTAGTTTTCGATTTATATTGTGTATGCGGATTTGGTTTTAGGTTTTGCTTGAGTTGAGATGTAATCTTGAAGTCTATGTTAGAAATTCATTAAAGGGTGTTAAAAGTAGGAGTTAATTTAGTTTTTTTAAAGTGATGTAGATATATAATTATCCGTTGACTTGTTGGTGGAATGGTGAAATAGTAATTGACGGTAAAAATGTTACTTACAAAGGTGGTTGTGAAACCTTTATTATTGTCAATAGTAACATTGGTATCAATGAGCTTAAGAATGAGATATATGATGCTATGGAGGTTGATAGTACTAGATTTGACCTAAACGTGAAGATGAAATTCACTAGTGTGCGAGGCTATAAAGTGTTAGCTTTAAGTAATGATCGTGGTTTAAAAGCTATGTGGGCAAGCGTGTGTCAATCGAAAGCCCCTCTATGGATTTATATATTGAATTGACACCCATTGAACAACCTAACATGTCATTCACCAACATGCTTGTTAGTCAAGTTGAGGATCCCAATTGGTTTGTGTCTTTGTCGACTAATAATGTTGATGAAGCATCACTAGATGGTAATATCGAAGGGATGAGATTGAAGGCGAGGATGATATGTTGTTGTTAAGTCGGGATGAAGATAGTGGGGTAGACCTAGTATCATTAAAGGATCATGATACCGAGTTTACTAAGCTTCATTCTATAGATGAAGAATATTTAAGCAGTTGGTATAACTCTAGTGATTTTCAATATAAGAAGCGGTGGTGAGTTTGGGGTGGGGCAAGAATTTGCCAACAAAAAGCATTAGGGCAAATTGTGACAACATACAATGTCGAAAGGAACCAAGTCTATAAAACCACAGAATCGAAACCTCACACCGTCACATTCAAATGTGGAAGGAAACCAATTGCTTGTAGTTGGTATTTAAGAGCCTCTCAAAAGAATGTTGCATCGGATGTCTTCACTATCGTCACCTATAAAGGCCCCCACGAAAACTCTTGTGTGGTTCACAAACCATCCATGGATCACCCGAATTTAAAGCGAGAGTTTATCAAAGAACGCTATAAAGCCTCTTGTGCAAGCGATTTGGGGGTGAAAGTTAGTGTACTAAAAGCCTTCATAACAAAAGAATTCAAATTCACGATCTCTTATGGTAAAGCATGGAGTGCAAAACAAAAGGCGATAGGTGATCTTTATGGAGATTGGGAGGAGTCTTACCAATATCTTCCTCGTTACATGGAAGCTTTGAAAGAAGCAAATCCGGGCACCGTGGTGCATTTTGTTAATAAGCCAACCCACGATCCTTACTTCGAACAATTTCATTGTGTTTTTGGGCATTTGGCCCTCAATCGAAGGTTTCCGACATTGCAGGCCTGTCATCACAATTGATGGAACTCATTTATACGGGAAGTATCGTGGCGTTATGTTGATTGCCATGGGAGTTGATGCGAATGGACAACTTTTTCCATTAGCATTTGCCATAGTTGAAAAAGAAGATCACGACAATTGGAGGTGGTTTTTGGCTTGCATAAGGTGTTTTGTCACAAAACGTCATGGACTTTGTGTCATCTCTGACCGGCATGCGGGTATCCTATCAGCATTGTCTACAGAGGGTAGTGGTTGGGAGGAGCCATATGCTTTTCATAGATTTTGTATCAGACATCATGCATCCAACATCCAAAAGACGTTCAAAAATACGGATTTGAAAAAAATGTTTACCAACACAGCTATGGAACATCAAATTCGCAAATTTGATAAAGGGATGCAAAAGATCGGTGCACTCAATCCTCGTGCTAAGAGTTTGTTAGAAGGCATTCCTTTAAGCAAGTGGTCTCTTGCTCACGACGGCGGGTTAAGATACGGTATCAAAACCTCTAATTTATGCGAATGCTTCAATGGTGTGTTAAAGGGGGTTCGATTTCTGCCTATTCAAGCCCTTGTGAAAGCTACTTTTACTCGAGTAAACAAATACTTTGTCGATCGACGTGAAGTAGCAAGGAATAGGATGCGTAATGGTATGAAATGGTGGGAGAAGATAACGGTTCAACTCGAGAGAAATAGTGAAACTGCCGCTCACCATGAGGTTACTTGTTTCAATATACAAGAAGGTGTATATGGAGTGGTTACTAGACAAGGTAATCGTCATGGATGCATGGCTAATCGTAGTCACACGTTGAATCTTTCGAAGAGGGCGTGTACATGTAACAAGTGGCAAAACCTACATTATCCATGTTCTCATCTTATAGCGGTTTGTCGCTCGCACTCCATGTAGACACGGATCAATATGTTGACCCCTTTGTTCTCGTGTGGGGAATACTTTGGTTCTTATCGTGCATGCTTTCTACCTGTGCCTGGCGAGGATTATTGGAAGACAATGACGGGACCGGTACTAGTAGTCAACCCGCATGGAAAAGAGGCAAGGGGCGTCGAAATCTAAAAGAATCCGTAATGAAATGGATGAGTTACCAAAGACAAATGTTACATGTAGTTTATGTAATTTGCCCGGTCATAACAAGCGCTCTTGTCAATTGAAACAATCTAATTTGCCCGGTCCTTCACGGTAATGGTTTTATTTATTTTTTTTTTTTTTTTGAAATTAAACATTTTCATTAATGTGTCTATTCTAGTATACCATGTTTATATTGTATTCATTTGTTATATAGTCACTAATGAATTGTGCTTTATTTATGTAGATCACATGGAGCCGGGACCAATTAATGGTAGCGTTCTAACACGTCAACATCAACACGAAGCGACATCATCAGGAAGGAGAGGTATAATCGTTAATGTTTGCTTTTTGCAATAACAATTTGTTTCTTTATAAAAAATAGTAACATGTTTTTTTTTGCAGGAGTGTAAGTCTCTCGTATGTCGGACGCATCTTATGTCAAAGGAACATTATCAGGTGCATGATTTGGTTGTTGATTTTTTGAGAGAGACACGGTTCTATGGGATCCATAGGTTGTCATTTGTCGCCATTAATGCCGATTTAATTACCGCATTAGTTGAGTGGTGGCGTCAAGAAACACACACATTTCATATGACAATTGGAGAGGTGGGCATAACGTTACAAGATGTTAACGTCTTATTAGGTCTTAAGGTCGGTGGCTTACTATTACGGGGACAACTAATCATCGATGGGCCGATCTCTTAGAGCAAACATTGGGTATAAAGGCCACTGAAGGCGCTTTTAAAGGTAATACCTTGAAATTATCGTGGTTAAAAGATAATTTTCAAGGGTTACATGATGATGCAACCGAAGAACAAATTCATAGGTATGTTAGAGCATATCTGTTATATTTGATAGGAGCCGTCCTCTTCCCGGATAAGAGTGGAAATAGGGTTCAACTAATCTATTATCCTCTAGTGGTTGATTTGCACCGACTTGGTGAATATAGCTGGGGGAGTGGGGTACTCGCTTGTTTATACCGTAATTTGTGTGTGGCAAGCAAGGAAGGGGCAAGTGAAATCGGTGGATGTTTAGTCTTTATTCTGTTTGTGGTCATGGGAGCGTATCACCATTGGTCGACACTACACGGATTAAGTCACGTGTTACGGAAGAAGAGGAGTAGACTATCCACTTAGGTCACAAATGCAAGCGGGAGTTGACCTTTAGGATGTAAGTGGCTACGAGTTGAGCGGACGTATACCGATCATTTATCGGGGTTGGTAATCTATAGACATGCATTTGATACTATGCGGATGCAATGTTCACATGGCAACCATACACGTGGGACATCCTTAGCCATCTTCCGCCTATATGTTTTGAGGACACCGATGAGTGGATTGTAATTGCTCCACTCATTTGTTTTGACGTGGTGGAATGGCATTATCCTGGTGAGTAGTTCGACAATTCGGTTGGCATCCAACGGTGCCTAATGAATGTGACACAGGTGTCCATTTGCACACGCTTGATAGGCGGGGAAACACAACGGATTATGCGCTTAAGCACGGGGATTATATTGAGTTGTGGGCCGATCGCAAATCATCGTTGGTTCCACGTGGTGTTCCTTACAACGGTTATCTTCAACACAATGATATGTACTTACAGTGGTACCGTCAGATCACCCGGCGCATTATTAGCCCTCAAAGTGCAAAGCGTTGTTGAAGACTATGAAGCGCAACACAATTTCTATCCTACATTGCCGACTATGAACAACTTGTAAGTATATTTTAAATTTTGTTTTCTAATTTCATACATAGAAATTTGTTTTATTTGTTTTGTGTTCGCAGGCAGGCGGGGAATGTTTCTCGCTATCAAAAATCGACTAAGTTGCTTGCGAACATGCCGGATGACATCCCGATGGCACAAGTGAGGCTTGTTCAACAAATGCGATCGATGTCCCTACAAGTGTTACAAAACACAAGACGGGGACATCGATCCAACTGAACTGAAGAGGTCGAACATCCTAGCCCGGAACTTCCGCGTCGACTTTAGGAACTTGGCAAGTGCTCAAGCGACACCGATCGGCGAGGTAGACACACCAGCGTGAGAATGTTCGTCATCATCACGTAGAAGGACGAAGAAAAGTCGTACCGAACAAGTTGATATGATCAAACATTTCTTTTGTTTTGGTTGTAATACAACAAAACTTTCATTTCTTAACGAATATTGTTTTTTTTCTCTTTTAATGACGTAGTTTCAATGAATGTGTTTTTGCAATTGATTTGGTTTTTTCCTTTTAGTGATGTGGTTTACATTGGATTGTTGATTTTGAGAATTTGAGGTGTTAAGAATGCAGTTTGGTGTTCAATTTTGAGAATGAATCTGGTGGTGGTGTTTCGAATTCCTGTTTTTTTATATAATGCTAAAGCCATTTGGTTCAACCAGTAGGCTTCATCTCATCTGTAAAATTTCTCGGGAATACTGAGAGGCTTCCATTTTCAAATTAAGGGTAAAGCCATGAGTTCAACCAGTGGGCCATTAAACAATGCCGACGTGGACCCATTCGGAGGAAATAGTTTGAGATGAGCGCCGAAACGATAAATATTTTATTTTTCAGCATTTATTAAAAAAAAATCGATGGTTTCCTCAAACACCATTACTTTTTTTTTTTTTTTTTTTTAAACAACAAGGCAAACGTTTTCCTCAATTTGAAATATGATCACAACTACTACCGGATAAACGCAATATATCTCTCTCCTTTAAATGAAAAATGCAAGCAAGGGGAAAGTGTGGATCGGTAGAGAAAATACCCTGAGTATTTGATACTCCTTTCGCTTTTTATTATCATCATGAGAGAAAATTCACATGATTAAGAAAGTGATTAATGTGTCGGAAAAAAGAAGGTAAAATGACTAAGTTGTCATTTAATTTTTTGAATATATGCATGGGTAATAGTGATGCAAATTGACTTTTAGAGTTTTTTTGCATTAGAAATGCTTCTTTTTATTGGAGATGTAAATACTTTGTTGGTAAAGAAAAAAATAATAATAAATACTCCCCCCGTCCCGCAATATAAGTCATTTTGGACTTTTCACACAGATTAAGAAAAATCATAAATGAATTACTTTTTAAGATTTCAATGCAAAATATTGTATTATTTTTTGTGAGTGGCTTATAATATTGCATTGTTTAGTATGAAAGTAAAAACAATGAATTAATCTTGTATTGAAATGTGAAAAAGACTTATATTTTGGGACACCACAAAAAAGTTAAAAAGACTTATATTACGGGACGGAGGGAATAATTTATTGGAAATCTAAATGACAAATAAAAAAAAAAAACAAAAAGTGAAATGTGACAGTTCAAAAAAACGGAGGGAGTATAATTTACAAGATTGCTTCTCATCTATATACAATATAATTTCGCTTAATTTCATGTTACATGTATTCTAGTTTTCTTTTCTTATTTGAATTTGATATTGTTTCCCTTTCTGAAAAACATGTTTATTAGTTTCCGTGCATCATGCACCGGCTAACCTTTTGGATTTGTCTTATAATATAAATTCGATCAGTTTTTGTACATTATTCACTGCTCCTTTTTTAATTTATATATCTCCATGCAACGCACGTTTTTTTTGTCTAGATAGTGTGGTGTATCGATATAATCGCGGTAGTGCAACTAAATACCCCTTTATTATTTGTTTGTATTATTGGTTCTTTTCATAAACTTTTGTTGTTCCGTTGTCCCGTGCATCATGCACGGATTTGTGACTAGTGTGTATATATATATATATATAGATATATATATATATATATATATATATATATATATATATATAACGCGTGTCGGCGGCGTGTCATATCCTTAAATTTTGGAATTAACGTATATCGTTGTGTCCGTGTTTGTGTCGTGCGACGTGTCCGTGTCTGTACAACGTAGTATGCCATCTACTAATACTAAACATTTAGGAGGTGAACATCGGAATAAAAGTAGCATGTATTGCAAAACAATTTAAATATGCATCAATAAAGATCAAATAAATCATTCGGATGTATTCTAACGGATGTAGGACATGACTAGGAAGATTCTAGTTCATTAAGATATGACTGGATATGTGGTTGATATCGTGCTAGGATTTTGTGTTAAAAGGTGTGTTCATTAGCAAGAAGGATGTCTGTAATTTACGAGGAAGAAAGCAGATTTCGATCTTCGGAAAATCAAGATGGTGCCTCTGTTAAAGCAACATGGATTATGGGCTCCTTTATCCGGTAAGCGGGCGCCAGTTCCGATGAGATGGCTAGTCACGGAGGGAAAAGCACATTCAACCATCATGTTGTGTTTGTCGGATGATGTTATCACGAGAGGTTCTTTGAGGAAGACACATTTGTCAAGTTATAGTTAAAGCTTGAAAACCGTTTGATTTCATACGATATTTTTTTGATTTCATACTGAGTATTTTACAACACGTATTCTTCTTTTTCCAGGTTTCTCAACTAAAAGTGGGAAATTCGTCTTTATTAAAACAAGCGTGCTAATATAAGTCAAAAGTATAATGAGGCATTTGTTGACAACAGGATTTTGAGCTTTTTATTAGTGGATTGAGAGTCGGGCTGTGGCTTTTCCGGCATAGGTTTCGACGGGCGGTGGGTTTCCGGTGGAGAAGGGGATCGGCGAGAAGGAGGTGGACTCATCAATGGGAGGAATGGAAGGAGATTCAAAAATTACCTGTTGGAATGGCACTATCTTCTTCTTGGCCTTGCTTTTTGGCCGCATTATGATGACCGATGCCGGGAAAAAAAAAAGGGTTACCGGAGTCACACTCACGGCTGGAACAGGGGAAGGGAAGGTGGGTTTGGGAAAAAAGGACGGGGGTGAAAGCTTTGGGGAAGAACAGGGATAAATATAAAAAATAAAAATAAAAATTAATAGAATAGCTTTTTATTATTAGATGCTGAGTTTAAGGGATTTTTTTAATATTTTTTTTATATATTTTTTTTATTTATAAAATATACGAACCCCCTTTCCTTCCCAATCGAAACATATTCACATTCAGAGCTTAAACTTCAAAACGGTATGATCATACCGTTTTTTTCCTCTTTCACAGCAGCATTTCTCCCATTAATTGACATCTCTATAGCGAAAAATGGTATGATCATACCATTTCGCCCACAACCAAAACTGCACCACTTATTTCCTTCTTCATGAATCGAACACCTGCAAAACCAAACACCTCAAAACAAAGCAAATCGATTTTTGTTTTTTTATTTATATTTTTTTTAAAGGTTGGGTTGCCTCCCAATAAGCGTCTTTATTTAACGTCTTTGGCTAGACGTAGCAATGATCTCAAATCTTACTCATACATCGGCTCAATCAAATCAATCTCCTCCACCGTAGACACTTCACAACCCTCAATGTACGGCTTAAGCCTGTGTCCATTCACTTTAAAAGTTTTGTCGGTGTCCACACTTTTAAGCTCAATCACACCTTGAGGAGACACACTTACCACTACGAATGGTCCAATCCATCTTGACTTAAGTTTACCCGGCATAAGTTTCAAACGTGAATTGAATAACTACACCTTCTGACCCGGATGAAATTCCTTATGACGGATGAGCTTATCATGCCACATCTTTGTCTTCTCCTTATACATGCGAGCATTCTCATACGACTCCAATCTCAATTCTTCCAATTCCTGAAGTTGTAGCTTCCTTTCCAATCCCGCTTCCTTTAGGCTCAAGTTACACTCCTTAACTGCCCAATAAGAACGATGTTCAATGGAAACAGGTAGATGGCACATCTTACCAAAAACCAATCTATATGGTGACATTCCTAATGGGATTTTATAGGCCGTGCGATACGCCCAAAGAGAATCATCCAATCGCAAACAATTCGGATTCACAACTTTCTCCAAAATGCTCTTTATCTCTCGGTTTGAGACCTCTGCTTGTCCATTGGTTTGTGGGTGGTATGTGGTAGCCACCCTATGGTGTACTCCATACTTTAACATCAAGGCTTTAACACCACGGTTGCAGAAATGTGTCCCTTGCTCACTAATCACTGCCCTCGGAGTCCCAAACCTACTAAAAATGTGTGACCTGAGAAAGCCACACACACTTCAACATGCTCCCTAAAGTGTCGGCCTATAACAAAGAATCTGCACCAGTATAGGGCGCACATCAAGGCTAATAAATAAGGGGGTATTTTACTACAGACTCCCTGTTGAGTAGTGCTAGATTAGTAATAATGTTGTTTCAGGCCATGCAGATTCCATTTGGGATAATGTGGTAGACATGCTGTATGTAGTTTTGATTTTCTAATAAACTCCTTAATTTTCTTAGGATTTAACTTTAGATCCGGATTAATGTTTTCATGTGGAGTGATGGGAATTTAGCACTTTGGACAATCCATTATCTGGTGCAAAGTCTTTATGGCTCAGAGGAGTTGGGTCTTAATTTTTCTTACTTTGGTTTTTGATGAATTTTGGATGTATGTTGCCAGAGAGTAGAGACGCATGTCGGTTCATCAAATTTTGCTCCGTAAATGATTGGCTAGGATTGTACAACTATTGGCGTGCATGTTGTAGTTTCTTATGTGGAAGCACATGTCTCAAGTGCTGGTGTTTTTTTGGGACTTATCTAACTGGATGGTAAGAGTATAAGATGCTAAGTAGGGTAGTGAATGTGCAGAAGAGTTGAAACATGTATACATTACTTATGTAAGCATGCTCTTTGGGCAGAATGCAGTCTTGCACTACAGTATATTAGCAATTTCGACATCCAAGTATTTGCTATAAACAAATTGCAGACAGTATCTTGTGTGAGATAATGGAGTGTCCACAAGGCATTGACAAACAAGCCATTTAATGAGGCCGGATTTATTATGAGTTCATGTACTGTTTGATCATTTAATGTACTGAAATTCTTTCCCCTGTTCTCATTTGGATTATACTGTTGTATCCGTTTAGAGCATCCTTTTTCAAGCATGGGTCGTATTAGTCACTCTCATTTGATCATTGGCCATATATAGTAAGTCTCTTATTCAAGCACAAATGGTTGATTTTGGTAGCCATATGTTATCTGATTCTTTCCAGACCTCCTCTCAGATGGTGTACGTGCTCTTGCATTCTGGGAATTTGTCGCACATTTCAAACACCAATTTTAATGTCAACGATCTTTTAGTAGCATTGCGTAAGATAGAGCACATACCACAAACTCGAGCTTTTGAAGTATGATGCTTTTGGTACCTATATGTCCAGTGCTCTCAAAACTAGACGAAGTTATAACTTTCACTACTTCTGCTTAATGTATTTGTTATACTAACTTGCTTTATCTTTATGCTCATACCTCATCCTGTTTTTACTTTGAGCGTCTTTAAAGGCACCACGCCTAATCCACCGTTTTGCACAGTCGTTTCTAAATTTGCGAAGCGACTTTTTGCTGGTCGATTGTCACAATTGACCGTGCCGGTTGATTGTCTCTGGTGTGGTGCCATGCTAAAAACACTGTAGTGCCACTAAAGGTGCCCTTCATATTTCCCTATTCAATTCTTTTTTATTTCAACTTTGTGCCTTTTTCCCTCCTTTTTGTTGGTTCTTGGCTTTAGAGATAAACCTTTTACCGTGAAAAATTAATCAAAATCATCTGCTGTGGTTGTTTTACTACTCTTGGAGTGACACTATGAGCATATTGCATAGGCCAATCTCATTGTCCTCTGTTTCATTTTCGAGTTTATTTATTTTATTTTTTGTTGCTATTGTTGTCTTTGGTTGTAGGACCTGAAACAGATCAAGATAAGGGACAAGATAAGGATGCTGGCAATCTACCTTCTTTTCATGCACCACAGAAGTCGGTGATTCCAGTGAGATCAACGACAACTGGATCTTCTCGAGAAGATTCAGATGAAGACGAAGTTGATGGAGGAACTGAGACAAGCCAAAACACATACCCATCTGATGCAAAACGCATGAGAAGGTAATGATGCATCTCAATGATCACTTCCGAGTTTTTATCCGAGCTTGAAACACAGGTATGTTATAATTCTCTGATGGGGATATAAACACGTTTGGTCCCTTTTGTTCACAAGTTTTGCATTTAAATCCCTAATGTTTCATTTCAACACTTCTACCCTTCATTTATTTTTTTTTTTTTTTTTTTTCATTTTCAGTCAATTTTCGATACATGTCAAGTTTTATGTCAATGCCACTGAGGGGTAATAGTGCCAAGAAAAAAACATTGAGGATAGAAATGCAAAAGGGACCAAAAGTGTTTTTATCCGTTTTTTGATTTCATACAGTATTTTACAACACATGTAATATGATGTACTTCTTTTTTCCAGGTTTCTCAACTAAAAGTGGAAAATTCGTCTTTATTAAAACGGCTTGCTGACATAAGTCAAAAGTATAATGAATCAGCTGTGGACAACAGGGTTTTGAAAGCTGATGTTGAGACTTTGAGAGCAAAGGTAACTGACTTTTCTCCAGAGTTCCTTAGCCAAAATGTTGCTTGCTTTTGATCATCTGTTTAAGCGAAAACCTTCTCCATACGCACACTGTTGTATTACTATCTCTCCCAAAAGCTTAACTTATTGGAGGAGTTAAGTAATTTACATATGTAAACACTATACACTTCAACACGCTCCTAAAGTCATTTGGCTTTAACAAAGGATCTGCACCAGTATAGGGCGCACATCAAGGCTTATAAAGAAAGGGGGATTTTACTATAGACTCCCTGTTGAGGAGTTACGACTTGCTCCAATCACATTGCAGCATATGTCCCACCTTCTACTAAAAATGTGAGATGATGGATTTAATTTAGGTAGGCCACCTTCAGTGGCACCACAATGTTTTTAGCGTGACACCACACCGAAAACAATCAACCGGCAAAAGTTGATTCTAGAGCTGAGAATCAGCTTTCACACGGTCGATTGTCAAAAGTCTATTGTAGTGTAGTGCCAAAAACGGTAGATTTGATGTGGTGCCACTAAATACGGCCTTTCAAAAGAGCGAGACACATGTTGCAATGTGATAACTCCTCAATAAAGAGCCATCTCTCTCGAAAGCCTTACATTTCCTTGAGAGATGGTAATTCAATAGGCTATTTTACGAACAACGGTTATACGTTTTCTCAAGAAGTTCTACTCTACGGTGTCTGAAATCTTGTTTATGTGTAATGACTGTTCTTTTTTCTCTTTTGCCCGCAGGTAAAAATGGCAGAAGAGACCGTTAAAAGGTTAACCGGCTTAAGCCCATTTTTCCAGGCAATGTCTGAAATGTCTACAACATTTAAACCACCATTTGCGGCTTGCCCTTCAAACACATCGGCAAATGCTGCAATACCTGCCATTAATCCGTCTACTCATAATCCGGGTATCAACACAGATGTTCATTGCGTAAACGGGGTGCATCAGAGTTTAGCAACTGCAGCAACAGTAACAGATGGTGGGAAAAAGTAGGAAGAACAAGTTCAATGCAAAGGGTTGCTAGCTTGGAGCATCTACAAAAGCGTATTCGTGGGGAATTAGGTTCGTGTGGGGAAGCATTTAAAGGTACCGTGCAAAACGTACTGTGATTATCACAATCAAATCTTTTGATAGTCGATTATATAATGGCTTATAATATATAGACTTTAATAAAAGGTCGGATGTGTATTCGTGTGGTGTCGGTGGCTATCCAATCCCTATAGTGGTGTTACCTCATTCACATTCTTAGTTTATGTTTTTTTGTACAAAAAAAGATGACTTTGTAGTCCCATATTGCTTAAAGTTTTATATTTTTGGGATTGCTGAAGATGACTGGCTATCGTGTACCCACCATCTTAAACAATAATTTAAAAAAAAAAAACACATCTTCTTCTTATTCATCTTCACATTCTTCAGTCCAAAAAAAAAAACATCATAATTTGTAACTTAATTCTCCCTCTCTATATATATTTTGGGACAATCTTCAAAATGGTTATTAAATAAAAGCACATCAAATTTTTCTGGGAAAAGAAAAGAAGAAGAAGGGATCAACCAAAAAAAAAAAAAAAAAAATGCCGAACCCACCGTGTCATTTCTGGAGGCCACTATAGAATATTTAACATAGAAGCAGAAGTCCTGCCAAAAAGAAGCAGATTGATTATTAGGATTAGTAATGGTAAATGGTAAAAACAAATAGTAGATATATTACTAGTAGTATCTTTTTAATTTCAAGAAGAATTACTTGATTAATAGATCATGATCGAAAATTCAAGTTGTGTCCCCAGTTCCATCAGTTCATCCTTGATTCTAAGGGCTGAACTCTCAGCTTCCGAAGATAACCAACCGTCAATCCTCTTCAAGGTTGAACACTCTCCGAAACAGGACGGTAACTCTTTTAGTTTTATGCTATGAATCTCAAGTTGCTGTAGACGAGGAAAGGACTCAATGGAGGCATTCCATTCCTCCAAATAGTCATCAAACAATTGAAAGAATTTGATTTGAATACCAAATCTTCCGTCTCCAATGTTGGCTCCGCAAAGAATGACCTCTTAGTTTCAAAACCTCAAGAACATGTAGCTCACTGCAATTCTTTGATATATCCGTCGGTGTAGCCGAAACCGCTCTAATGCTAGTTTCTTGAGAGTTGAAGGGAAGTTGATCATGTATTGTCTTTGCTCAAACCTTTCTAGCCGCAATGACTCCAATTCCTATAAAAGTCAAATGTTTTTATTGATCCTTCATCATAAACCGGAGTTCCTTTTAAAATACATTGCAGCTTCCGAACGATGGGCAGCCTTTGGAGAAGCCTTTTGACATCTTTTCCGGTATATAAATTTGGACATGAAAAGCTTACCACCTTATCCAATATTTGATCACTAGATAGATATGCCTCATCATGCTTGTCGTCATCATCCGGAAATTTAAGCTTAAAATTGTTTACTTTGACATACGTAAGACTTTTCATTCTCCAAAAAGTCTCTGGCAAATGTATTTCAATATAGGGATTGCTTAATCTCAAATTTAAAGATGTTATATTCCAGAGATTGGATATCCACGATGGGATAGAATTTTGTTTCAACTCCATCAAAACAACATCAATATATCTCAGATGAATCAGAGAGCTAAGTTCATTTATATCATATTCTTTCCGATCGAGACCCGAATCCAACACTTGAAGAAATCTGAACTTCCTTAGATGGATTTTACTAACTCCACCATAACGCCTTTCACTAAAATAGCATAGGGTGCGTGCATTAGAAAGTGAGGATCCGCAAAGAATAAGAATATCGTGTTCCTCTGCATGGAAACACGATAAGGGTTTTTTATTGAATGGTTTGAAGTACTAGATGATGCAATTCCATGGTTCAGCTGGAAAAAGTTCCCGTCTCTGCATTTCGTTTGACAAAATTCATGTATCAGATCATGAACACGAAATGTTTTTATCCCCCCACTAGAACTTCTTGCACCGACAATGATCAAGCTTCTGTCAACTAGGTCGTGAAAGTACTCTTTTGCTACATCTTTTAGGCTTTTTGTCTTGGATTCTTGTACGAATCCTTCCGCAATCCACAGCCTTATCACACGGTTAACGTCGATCAGACAATCCTCAGGAAATGCTCCAAGATAGAGAACACAAGGTTTCAAATTCTTGGGTAAATGTTTGTAACTTAATTCCAAAATTTCCATACATCCCTCGCTAGAAAGATAATAAACTAACCTTTGCGCAACCTCACTCCACCCGCTCAAGCTTTTTTCCGTTTTAGCAAGGAGCCCTCCAATTACAACAACAGCTAAAGCCAGGCCTTTACAGTTTTTAGCAATCTGCTTTCCAATCTCATTGAGATATGGTGGTGAAATGTCATTACGGAACACTTTCTTTTGCAATATCTCCCAACTTTCATCCTCATTCAGAAAACGAAGTCGATGTGGGCTACAATTAGTTCTGCATTTGTCAGCAACTTCACGAGATCGGGTCGTGATCATGACTCTACTTCCATTTTGGTCATCAGGGAATGACCTTTTTACAGAATTCCATGCGTTTACATTCCAGATATCGTCCAACACAACAAGATACTTTTGACCCCTCAAACATTTTTGTAGTTTGTGAGCTAAGTCATCGATGAGTCATGTCTTTGCTTATGCCGTCAACCCCATTAACATCGCTTATAATGTCATGTAACATCCTCCTAGTATTATGATCTACGAAACGGAGGAGAGCGATAGTACGTGAAATTGACATTTCACCGATGAGGAACCTAAAACCTTTTTGGCTAAAGTGGTCTTCCCCAATCCACCCATGCCAACAATTGAAACAATGTCAAGTGACATAGGTCCCCTTGTAAGCAAGCCATTAATTTTTTCTTTCTCATCCTCAAAACCCACAACAAATTCATTGATTTCGAAAGGCCGACCTTGTTCTGCGACTTCACTAATGAAACCGACCGAACCAGGGAGGCATCTTGCTTTGTTTATGATGTTCTCTAATTTGATCATCTCAAGCTTTGCCTTAACCGCATTAATTTTATCAAAGACTTTCGAAAGATAAGACATATGATACCAGAACGGATGATCAAAGACAAACAACGAACTAATGCATGTCATGATGACATGTTCCGTCAGATGTAAAACATTGACAACTTCTAACCATGTCTCGTTTTGTTCACTTTGTAAATCGAAAATATGAATGAAAAAAGGATAGAGAGAAGCTAGTTCCTCCTCAATTTTTATGATCTTGTATTTCGCAAAAGATACATACTTACGGTCACTATTCATCCTATCCTTCAGGCTTTTAAGATTCTTCAAGAGAAAGTCAAGAAATTGTGGAGAAATAACCTTTGGGAAATTATCAGAGATGAATCTGGGAATTTACCGTAAATGCATCTAATATCAAGATTGATAGCTTCGATTTTCATCATAAAATCACTTAAGCACTTTTTCTTGGAGAAACCCCTTCGATATCATCAAAAGGTATTAGGCCGCACAAACCCTCCGAGAAAAGAACATCAATTCGGCTGCAAATCGATTCCTCTGCATTTTGATTAGGAGGATCGTTGAGAAATGTCAAAAGACATATGATATTGTCTTGAAGAATTTGAAAATCATCATCCTTCAAGTGAGTCACCAGGTCCTCAAGAAAAAATTCGACAAATCTAAAAGCAGTTTGTCCGAACATATGAGAATCAGATCGATGCGCATATATGGCCATAAGTGTTCCAAAGTACAATCTGGCAACATTAGGCGTGGATGGTTTGATCTTTCGCGACAAATGAAAAACATAGAATTTGTTTCATCGGATGCATTTTCGGCATTTGCGTCTTGTGTCCAATAAAGAAATGCCAACCGTGCGATCATCACAAAGAAAGGCTTGAACAAATATTTCAAATTCTCCCAAGTCTTGACAATATTTGCAATTCACGGCGAGTTTCCAAAGATTCTTCAAAAATATTAGCTTCTCTTCCAAGGTTTCAATCTGCTTCTTGAACGGAATGATTTCACTAGCTTTGTAGCTGACAAGATCATTTAAATTGTCGATGATAGAATCCATAAACTTGAGGATCTTATAACTTGTGGACGTTTTGTATCGAAATGTCAAACATTTTGTATCTACGCACCTCCATGCTTCAATTTCTAGCTTCGACTGCTGAATTTTTCCTTTTAATTCAAAAGCCAATGGATACCAATATGTGTTGCTCCATCTTGAATGTATCGCATGAAAGCGGTGAGCAAGAAGTCCCTCTTCTTCTTCATTTTCGCCCCATATCCCTTGAAATGAAGTGATCACAGAGCTCAATTTCAGCTTGATTTCTTCATCGGTATCATCCCATGTGGCTAACCATAGAAAGAACATCCTTAGGAATCTTAGGTCCATTTTGTATAACTGCAGTTGCTCCATATCAACAGCCTCCTCGGCACACCTATCAAGAAAAGAGAGCTCTCTATGAAGAGAAACAAAATAGTTGTATTCCATTTTCTCGACTTCCAGTGTGATCTGAGAGCCTGATGATCCGAAGAAATTCTATCTTGATTTCCAAAATACCAAATTGATTTCCCAATGGAAAATATTTGCCAACTTGTTGAGCCAACTTGTTAACAAAGTCTGACATCTGGCAAAATCCTGACGTCCTCTATTAGTTGGAAGTATCCGGGAGTCATCCATTCTTCCTCCATTGCTGAACTGCTACTTGTCAATAATCTCAGCAACTACTTGTTAATAAATCTCAGCAACTAATCCTGGATTTAAAAGGAAAAAAAAATCAACTAGGGCAGTACTAATTTCTGGGAATACAATTTCAAAGATCAACTAGGGCAGTACTGAAGACCATTTTTTTTTTACCACCAGTAGATCAACTTGTAGGTACTAAAGCTTGAAATAAAATGTTGTCTAAACTTTGTTAGGAAATAAAAGCAGGAAAATTTATGCAAATAATTAATTAAAAAAACATTAATAATTAAGATGCCTAAATGATAAGCTCCTCAATCCTTAATTAGCTATAAATTAACCTTTGAAACCCCGGGTAATTAGCAACCCTAAAAAGTTGTATCGAATCAAATATGCAAGAATACCAACTGCTATGTTAAAAAGACAACACAAATTAACCAAGATTGAAGAATAGAATTACATACCTACACAATGAATAGAGCTAATTAATATGGTTGCTTCACTTTCCACCCTTTCTTGAGTGTAAGATGTAATTGGTATATTATGAGAAGGGGAAATAATCGAAACAACAAACTCGTTTCCAGTTGAAGACCCGTTTAATGATTTTACAGGGATCCAATAGGATGATGTTAGTTTCCAGTTGTTGCCTTCCTTCCTGCGGATGTGTTACTTTGGATTCTTTTTCTCTAAATTAAGATGGAAAAGTTAACGGGGGAGGTGTAAACCGAAAGTCAACCAAAAGTAACACAATATTAAACAATTTCCCACTTGTTCTAAGTTCAACGTGTAAGTTAGCTCAATTATTTCAACTTTTAATCTGGTCGTCGTGCACCGTGTCCGACATTAGGCACGACACGATACGTTTCGATATCGTGTTCGACACGTGTCGGCCTATTAAATTAAGGGGGATTGAGGGAAAATGACAAAAATATTTACGAAATGAATAAATAGGACACATTATTTTCTTTAGTTGCAAAAAGGACAAAAAAATTTGACACGGACAAAATTGACCCTATACACACCGGCGCGCGTCCTCAGGAGAACATCAGGTATAATGCATATTTGATGCTGCATTGCTGCTTTGTTGTTGTTTTGTTTTTATTTTTTTCAAACACCCGTAACTTTTGATTTATAACTCCGATCGTCGAAATTTTTTCACCAAAATTCATATTTTTTTTTGCTCTTCAATTTGAGCCCAAACACGATACCCTTCCGACGTATATTTTGAAAGACGAAAAATATTTATATTAACCGGAGCGTTTTTTCTTATAAACGACCGTAACTTTTGATTTAAAACACCGATCATCAAAATTGTTTCACCAAAGTTCATATTCTTTTTTTATCTTCATTTTGAGACCTCATTTGATACATTTTCGACGTAGTATTTGAAAACCGAATTTTATCGCAGTGTTTACACAAGAATACAAGAATAAAGAATACAAGAATACGGGAACACAAGAACGATCATAATGCACTGAATATATACCTTAAATGTTGGAATAAGAAAAGATTAGCACTTTGAGAAATCTAACTCCTTGCCAACACAACTTTCAGGAAAAAAAATAAATGGCAACAGAAAACATAGCTACCATCAAACTTGTGATTGACAATAAAGCAAACAAAGTTGTATTTGCTGAGGCTTCAAAGGACTTTGTGGATTTTTTTTCCTACTTGATTGCTATGCCAATTGGCTCTACCAATATACCTTTTTCCTTTCAAAAGTGAACAAGACAGCAACAACAGGTCCAATGAAATCTGGACATAACCAAAATGATCAGTAATATAATCTCGAATCTTCGGATTGAACGGCATCCCAGGTACTTTAATTGTGTCTTCAACATCTCCATACTGTGATACGATTAATCCATACACTACCCATGATATTGGGCACATCCAATAATACCATGCCCACCATATTGGTATTTTCTGCCATTTTTCTTTCTCAATTTTTTTGTTATTATGCATAAATACTGTTCACATTAAGTAAGCCATAAAGAAAGGAAAGAGAAGTACTTACTGGTTTTGGAACAAAAAAACCCAGAAAAAAGATTGAAAAGTGCATAAAAAGCTGAAGAAAGGATTGCTGCAACTTGTAGATTAGGACCGTCAAGTGTCCATAAGGCAATTGCATTCTTTAGTTTTAGCATTGGCATGCTCACTTAGGAAAAAGAACAAACACGTTGTATTCATCCTTTTAAGCTTAACTATTAGATATTCACCATACTCACATGGATTCAAAGCAAAGTCAAAAAACATAAACAAAAATATTTTGAATGTTCAGCTCAGATTCAAAGCTTACAAAGATCAACTGAGATTTACTGAGCTATATTTCATAATTAAAACAGAAATGAACAATTTTTTACAGCTAAAAAAAATATGAATTACCTGAGCAATTTTGCAGGTAGCATAATGCCCTTATTTTCCCCAACCCAATATCCATGGAATTATTAACAGAAGAATCAGTAGTCTTGTTATCATATCGCAAATCGGCAATTCAAAGAGAGAAGTTGAAACTAGGTTTTGGAGCCATTCGAGGCCAAATCGTTATTTGCCTCAGACGAATATGAAATTTATTCTGAAGAGGGTTGATGCCGGCGGTCCATGGAGGACTCCGGCGGAGATATGGGTGTGGCTGTAATTATATATATATCAAATCGAGAAAATGCTGAAAGAGAAAGGTGAGTGGAAGAGTGTGTAATTTTCATGGAAGTATCCTATGTAAGGAATCAGAGGAGTAGAAAGCGAGAGAAGGGCAAAATAAAAGATAAAGGGCAAAATAGTCCGAAGAAAAATGTTTTGTCCTTAAATTAAAAGAAAATTACAAACTGGATTAAAATTTATATAGAGGGTGGAAAGTGAACTAAAACCTAATATTCCCTTAAATTAATATTATTTAAAATTTAAATATCCGATACACTTCCGACACACCGTCGACACTCCCCGACACGGCACCGACACTCCTAAACCCATTTTTTTTTTCTTTATTTAAGTTTTCTTCAATGAAAACGTTAAAATACACGATTTTCATTTCTATAATAAGTAAATAAATAATACGCCTTATCAAATTTATATATTTTTTTGTTGATAAACAATCATTTTTACAATTTGCCATATTTTGAAAATCAATCACAATTTCTTTTGGCACCGTATAAAGGTCGAATATCTATTCTAGATATTCATAGAGTTTATGTAACTAATATCTATCTTATTTTGTCTAGAATTTTCAGATGTTTACGAATTTTTTTTTGATAAATTGAGTTTTATTTACATTATATATATATATATATATATATATATATATAGTTATCAAATTTGTTAAACTAACCTTTGCTTTAAGTTTGTAAATATGTAGGTTAGGCTAGCTACGTTGAAGAATTTTGAACAATTACAGATAGAAATGAAAACAAAACCGTAATCGGAAGGAAAAGCGAGCAGGAAGAACCCTAATTTTTGGGGAGAAGAGAAAATTATCTAATATCTCATTCATTTATATTTTTCCACACTTAACATAATGACAAACAATAGTCCTTATATATTCCTACCAAAAATAATATTTGCTATATACTATAAGCCTAATTTATTTACAACTTGTAACACCCCCTCAAGTTTGGGATGGGAGGTCCTTGGTATGAAAGGCATGAAGGGCACGCTATGTGTCCGGTCCATCTAAAGCCTTGGTAAAGCAATCAGCTAGTTGTTGGAAGGTAGAGATAGGGAGCAATTTCACCAGCCCAGATTGCACTTTTTCAAGAATCACATGACAATCTATTTCGACATGTTTGGTGCGCTCATGGAACACCGGGTTTGAGGCAATGTGCATGGCACTTTGGTTATCACAGTACATAGAAACAGGCTGGAGAACATGTATTTGTAAGTCTGTCAAAAGAAACTTGAACCATTGAATTTCTGAAACAGTGGCTTCCATAGCTCGATATTCACTCTCTGTTGAACTTCGGGATACGGTGGTCTGCTTCTTGGCTCTCCAAGACACCAAAGAACCACCCAGAAACAAGCAATAACCAGCTACAGACCGTCTAGACTCCGGGCACCCAGCCCAATCTGAGTCTGTAAAAGCAGAGGGAACCAGGGAGTTTTTTGCAGCATAAAACAAGCCATGGCTGGGCCTTTTCTTGATGTACTTCAGCAGCTTATTGATGAAGCTAAAATCTACCCCCATCAAAAACAATTTGTAAAGACTCGAAACCGTGGGTAAACTAACTCTCTAACCGGCAGTGTACCGGGTCGATTGCTAGAATAGCTACAAGAGTACGAGGTCGAACCCAAAAGAATCGTGTTTGTAAGTACCAAAGTGAACGTAATTCTTAGTCTAGGTGATTGATCGGCTAAAACTGGGTGTCCAATCTTACCGGCAGTGTACCGGGTCGAATTGTAGTCTAGTCTGGTGAATCAAGATCGTATCCCTCAGGGAAAATGAAAATGTAATTTAAAATGTGGTTACACACCAATTAGCTATTATTATCTTGATCTAAGTCGCAGTCTTTACCAATTAGAGTTATTCATACACTAAATAAGTAGATACTTAAATAGCTATAGATACCAATATAATAGATAGTTAATAAGAACTAACCAAGACAATGTTATTGAATTATGATCTCTCTTAGTTTAATGGATGTGATCAAACTTCTTGTTTTAAAGTGTTATTGATTATGTGAAACGGTATACTCCTCAGCTAACAAATTCCCCTCATACGAGTGCACGAATTCGTTCTATGCCTCCTCCTTGGTAAAACCGTAATTAAACCTAATGATTTGACATGATAATCTCTCGAGTATAAATATTCTATCCCTAGATAAGAAAGAGGGTTCCGTTTGTCAGACGGCCAATTTTACCTTCCAGTCTTTCTACCCTTTTCTCATACCCTAACGTCTCTGGTCAGTTCATGATTAGGTTATGGTTCTGTCCATACTGGTTAATTACGTCAATATAGACTGGAAATCAGTTCAAGTAGAAAGAGATTCATCATATTCAATTTTTAATCATATTTTTAACATAGTCATCATCCATTTCCCAAAAAGAGAAACATATTTCAATTACACGTCTTGGCTAGTTGTATAATTAGCCTACATACATTATTACTATTATATAAAATTGTACAAAAACAACAAAGATAATAACCATAGAATATTACCAATTACAATTGTTGAAGGCTTCGTCCTCTGAATGTAACAACAGTGATGAAATCAACAATCTTCAATGATTATTCTAGTTATTACAACAATACTACTACTATTTTTATGGCAGAATGCCTACTGAAATAATATTTACAGAAAGTAGATAAGAAAATATATATAATGATAGAGATATATATATTGGTACGGGTTTTTTTTTTCCTCCTCATAAATGAGGGTATTTATAGGCAGAAATCTCTGGTCCGGCGTGCGCCGAGACTGATCCGGCGTGCGCCGGGTTAACTGAATTTGAGTGCGCTGTGTCAGACGCACATGGGGTAACATGGGGTAATTATCAAATAATCCGGCGTGGACCGGGATGTTCCGGCCTGCGCCGGATTTGTCTGCCACTTGATCATATTTTTGTATGATTTGATTCCGATTCTTCTACTTTGTATCACATAATACCTGCATAATTCAAAAAAACAACAAAACCACAGGTAAATCTGATAACAAAAGTTATAATTTGTATTAAGTTATTTATTTGTATTTATTGGATTTTTATATGTTATTTTACTATCTTTTAAGATATTTATATAAAATTAATCAATAATATGTATACAATATGATAAATTTTTGTTATAAATTTAACATATATCAGTGATCAAAGATTTTAAAATATTTGTAACTACAACGACACTAAAGTGATCTCTACTAACAAGTTTAAGATACGAAAGAACGAAAGAAGATTAAACTACTAGGTTTTAAAGATAGATAAAGGGACATAGCCGAACCATGATCAAAATAGCTAGTTTCACCCCAAGGAATGACAAAACCGGAGTGTGCAATGAGCGAACGAACTCTTACATTTAATTTCACGGGTGCGTACTCTCTAATCCCGGTGCTAAGGTGCGAACAACTCTTCCCCAACACCTTATGCCAAGTCAACTAACCTTCCCTAAGGGAGATTCACTCACAAGACATGTTACGCGCTAGAGCCGTTTAAACGTTAAAACGAGTAACCTCACTCTAAGAAGCGATCCTAGAACCCTTTTCCCACATCTCTCTATCTGAACAACTCTCAAGATTGATGTGTGTGATTTTTGACCTAGGTGATCAATCTAGCCCAAATCCGTTATAACAAGTTCTAAGACGTGAAATATGCAAGATACAACAATAAAAAGAACTACCCACTCCCAATTTCATCACCCAAAGGGTGATTTCACTAAATTTCACATGATTCGACTATGAAAGGGAATTAGCTACTCATTATACTAGTTAAAACATACACTAGACAGTAAATAAAAGCCATAACAAGTAAAAGAAAAGAGAAATATACCATTAAATTGCAGAAATTCGAGTTGAGATCCAAAAAGTACAAAATAAAGAAGTAATTAAAAGGTGGTCTCTTAGTGTTTGGAATGGAAATCTAAGCTAAGAAATGGAAAGATTAAGCTAAGATAATGTTGATTTACACTAAGAGAGAGTATTCTAAGCTATTACAAAAATCGAGCAAGAAATGGGTAGAGTTTTGCTAAGAAAGTAATTGTTGTTCAAGAAATAGTCTAAGGGGGGTATTTATAGGTGGGAGAAAAATCTGCAGAAAAATCAGTCCAAACGACGTTTGGAGAAGTTTGGGGAACCGGCGTTTGGAATCTTCAAACGCGCGTTTCGCATAGTTGAAACGCGCGTTTCGCACATTTCTGGGCAGGGACTTGACTGTTCTTCATCTGGAACACGCGTTTAGAAGGTTCAAACGCGCGTTTGAATGACTTGGAACACGCGTTTAAGGTGGTTTCAAACGCGCGTTTGGAGGGCTTCAACTCTGTATCACTTCTGGACTTCTGAAACGCGCGTTTGGGGGGTTCAAACGCGCGTTTGAACCCCTGCTTCCCCAAATATTCACCTTTCTTCCTTTTTGGCCCCTCTTCTTGCCTCGATCATGCTTTTCACCACAATTCGTCACCTTCCGGGTCCTCGAGACACCAATACCCTTCAACATCATAAACAACCAAAAACATCCAAACAATTCCGGAGGGTAAAAGTGCTCGGGAATGGGGTTAATATCAAAAAAATAGGGGTAATAATCCATCAGAGCAACGGATTCACTCCCCGTGCTATAAGCTCACGATAACACCCCGAAAACGGTCTAATTCACCTAAAAATATGCTGAAAGTGTAGTAAACGGGGGTAATTAATGCACCGGAGTCACGTAAAGTTGACTCCCGTCAACCACCCCACACTTAGCCTTTGCTCGCCCTTGAGTAAATTAGGCGTTTTAAAACAACCAAGGGATTCAACGTTGTGACGCAGGTGCTACTATCCACACCCTCGAGGTAACCACAAAGTAAGACACACGAACATGTACACACTGGTATAACATTATCAAGAAAATGGAGTGTGTGTGGTGCCAAGCTCAAACCAAGTGCTCAAAATGATTGTCGGGGCTTGAATCCCGACCAAAAGTCTACCAACCGTCTCATACCAACTACCCTCTCCACTAATCAAGGTCACTAAGTTTGGACACGATCGGGTAAGACTTGAAGGGTTATAACGTTAGGCTAGGGTAATTCCGGTTAATCGAAAAGGATATTTTGGGAAATGGAGAAAAAGAAGTACGAGTGAACCTAATCAACAAGTGTACCACCTTATCTCTACCATACAAACCATCCAAACTCCTTTTGATTATTTTTAACACTTTGGGAACCATAGGATACTAACATACCCGAACTCATTGCCTAATTCCACTATGTTTCAAGTATCATGAGGCGAGATCGATACACTAGCACCTATCTCACTATCCCACCCCTTAACATCATAATTATAACTTTTGAGCTCATCCCTTTGAGTCCAACCCTTTATTTATATACACTCCGAACTCTTATTCTTTGAGAACTTTTCAGATTATTTTGAACTTTGATTTTGATTGAAATTTATTTATTTATTTAAAAAAATTTTTAGAGAAAAGAGAATTTCAAGTTTTTTTTTCTTCTTGGGCCACACTCAAACACTAGGCCCAACTTAGCTCCTCTTCTCCTTATAGCTCCGAACCGAGAAAACACCAACCTATCTAAACATCATTTCCCCCACCCCACACTTGCCTTAGCAAGTGTGTCCTAACAAAAGACTAAGTCCACTCGTAGGGTATAAATGAAGGAAATGTGAACATAATTAAGGCTCAAGGTAGGTTTCTGACTAAGTAACAAAACGGCTATAAAACGAATGGTGGTCAGACCATTCTATCAAGGCTGAGAGGGGCTACGAAGGTCTAATGTTGGGGATTAGGCTTATTTGGCTTTGGTAAAAGAGACGCCAGGACCGTCATCCCGTATCCTACTTAGATGAACCTTTCTATTTCGCCTCGAGACTAGTGGTATGAGAGGTGGTAGCAATCAAATTGTGCACAAAGTGTAGCTTACGTGAAATTAATAAACTCCATTCTCAAGGTAATATCAAACCGAAGTGTACACGTTCGGGGCCCTACTAAGGTGGCCACCACTCGAATGTGAAAATAGCACAAACAACACGGTGTTGAAAACCCTTAGAAAATTTTAAAAATTGCCCATAAATCGACTCAAGCCCGGTCATAGGCTAAGCATACCACATATTAAGCACATTTAACAAAAATAGAAAAACGGCTAAGTCTCCCACCCCACACTTAAACGAAACACTGCCCTCAGTGTGTGAGAGATAAAAGGAGTAAAAGACTTAGCTGTTTGACCAAAAACCCGGCGGAAAGGCACAATCGTGACTCGAAATGTGTGACACCCTCGTAGAAATCCATCCCGTAACCTAAAGCGAGATCAACAGAAACAGAGAAAGCACATGCACGGGACCAAATCCACGTGCTGTAAAGCAGGCAATAGGGTAAGCGGGTGCATAAAATAACGAGTCCATGCCACAGTGACGAGATCAAAGCATAAAGAGGGGGGGGTACGGGTTATGTAATGGAAGGATACAGTCGAATCAATAAAAACAGAACATCCATGCATCAGGTGTAAACCAATAATAAAAATCCATGTCATCCCACAGTATAAGTCAAAGAAAAGTCAAGCATACACGGTCAAGCAGGCCTCAGGGGCTCAAAAGTAAGTGCGCGTGCATACAAAAGTGAAGTGTATCAGTCAGAATAATAGAAGAAAGTCTCAAAAGCAGCTGAAACAGAACTTGCATAATAAATGTAAGCAGTAAAATGCAAGAAAATGGCTAGTCTGCTCCAGTGCCCTGTCCATCAGTAGTGGAGTCAGGTGTGCTCGATGATGGTGCAACCACAGCAGCTGCACTCTCAGTCTGTGTAGGTCCGGCAACACCTGTCCTAACTGCCTCTGTCCCAGCCCCCGCTATCCCGAACAAATCATCCAAGGCAATGTCATCAAATCCCTCTTCAGGTTCATCAACAAACGAATCCTCTATGACCCTCTGCAAGTCCTCCTCAATCTCTGGAGTATACTGGAATGGTGAGACATCCAAATCCAATGCAGGAAGCTCAATCTGCCTCTCCTGAACGAATACCCGTTGATTCTCCACTATTCCATTCAGTGTCACCCTCAGACTGTCCATCCAATCCCGCTGCTTATGGGCAATGAGAAGCCCCTGCCGCTCACTAAGCCACGGCCCCCCGGTTGTTGGTGTAGAAGGTGGAGGTATAGGTGTGGTGGAAGGTCCAGTAGCGAAAGGTGGAGGTGGGGGTATAGTAGTGGTGGTGATGAGAGGTGGAGGTATAGGGAGCGTGGTGGATGTAGTGGAGGTGGTGGTGGTAATGACAGGTGGAGGTATAGGTGTGCTGGAAGTGGTGGGGCGGGGGACGGTGTGAATAGGTCGTGGGGTGGGCCTAGGAGGTTTGGAAGAGGTGCGGGCATTGAACGGCCTTGGTACCACGGGTAGATTCTTCTTCCTTAAGATTTGATCATCGGGATACTCATCGACCGGCACTTTCTTGCACAAACCATAAATGAGGTAAGGACACATGATCATACGACGTCTGACCTTCTGGTTCTCTCTGAACTCCTCGAAAATAGTTTTCCCGACGTCTACCTTGAGATCATAGTGTAGAGCATACAACAATTGCAAATCCTTGATGTGGAAATGCGTTATGTTGTCCTTCGGTAGCAGACGATTCTGAGAGAACTTTGCCTTTACTTTCCACTCATCAGGCCAGTTTGTCGTTACCAATTGACCTCGCGCATTACTCCCCTTAGAAACCCACTGTAAATCTGGATTGATGTCCTTCCTCATTTTCTCTAGTGGATCCTCAATCTCAGTATTACCCTAATGCGATCTCTCTGCAAACCAACTGATATAGTCCTGACCCTCGAAAGCCGGTATCCGGTAGTAGTCATTAATCGCTTTGACGGACCACGGGACATTGACCCCTCTCACCTTGATGAACCCTGACTCTAGATTGGCCACACTGAAGTTCGCATACCATTCCCGGACTAATGAGAGATTGAGATTCCCCTCTGGCTCATAAATCAGATTGTTCCACCCTCTTTTCCTCAAGTCATCAATGAAAGATTTAGGAACAACCTTGAGGTCTAACCCCCTCTCATAACACATATTCTTCTCAGCGATGTACTCATTATAATTAAAGAAAGCAACCGGTGAGTTAAAACGCTGCTCGAAAGGGATAGGGTCATTAGGAGGAGGAGCTAGTGAAGGATCCTGCTCGGGGGCACTCTGTGGAGGGGTAGTTTGTGGAGGAGGTGAAACAGGTGTTGTTACATTTTTGGTGCGCAACCGTGCCAAGGGCACATCACTCTTGAGGTCCGTCGCCTCCTCACTGTCACTACTAGAATTCCTCCCCTCAGTGTCTGGCTCAAAATCCTCGTCTGAGGTCTCATCTCTCAACTGTCCCGCAGGCCTAAGGGCTCGAGGATTCCTACTCTCTACACGGCCCGTATCACTGATCCGAATACCACCCTTAGGTATCCGAGGATAAACTAGGGTTTTTTGCTTTTTGGGCATATGTTTTGTCACCGGCTGTTTCCCTTTACCCTTACCTTCGGTTTCCTTACGCTTAGTCTCCCTCATTATCTCTTAACTCACCCAAACGTCACCAATCAACCAAATCATCAAACAAACCGACCCGGTTATCGTCCAACCGGGATTTCAAAACAAACCAACCAACCACAATGAAACACCCCACGAGAACCACACCATTCATCATCGATCAACAAAACAAACAAAACAAACAGAAACAGGATACAAAATCAATAATCAATAAATAACGAGATAGGGGTGTTAAACCAAAATAGGCAAAAACTAACCCTAACCGAAACTTAGACGTGAAACCAAAATGTACCTGTTCTATGCTTAAATTAGACGACACGAATGATTTGGAGCGAAGAACGAGCCTCGAAACGTCAATGGGGGTCGAAATCGACTTAGGCAAAAAGTTGCCAAGAACTGCCGATCGAATCGAGGAACTGGGTGATTTGTTGTTGGATTGGAGTAGTGGAATCAAAAGAGGGGATTGAGAGGTGTTGTTTGGAGTTACATCGCCAAAAACGGAGCAAGAATGAGTGATTTCGAGTGAAAGGGTTGAATGCGGCCGCCGAACGTCGGTTAGGTTTAGAAGAAAGAATTCTGGAACGCCGGTTTGAGTTGCAGAGTATTTAAAGGTGACGAGCCCAAACGCGCGTTTGGAATGAATGGAACGCGCGTTTCGCATGTTCAAACGCGCGTTTGAAAAGTGAAACATGCGTTTGGGACGAGAAATCAAGAACAGAGAGTTGAGGCTTCAAACGCGCGTTTGAAAGGGTTATAAACGCGCGTTTGGAAAGGGAAAAGTTTTAAACGCGCGTTTGACAGGGCTAAACGGGCGTTTGGACCAGAAACTAGGATAACACAAGATTTCTACCCCACACTTGATTTTAACCGCCCCGAGACCACTAGAAACACCAAACTTACTCAATAAAAACTACGAAATGGTGGGTTGCCTCCCCCAAGCGCCTTTGTTTTACGTCGTTGGCTCGACAAGATGGATTATACGGTGCCAACTTTTTCAAGTTATACCATTGGCACAAGGCGAGAAAGGGTAGAAAGATGGAAAGATGGATTGAAAATTATACGTGTCAAGATTTAAAGTTCGTGACAAGACTTACAAGATTCATCACAAGGTATGGGGTCCTCAAGACTCACTATTTCTAGTGCTTCATCGTAAGGCAACCTCTCGTACTTTTTCAACCGTAAGCCATTAGTGGTTAACGTGCCAAACTTAGGATGGGTAATTTCAATAGCACCGGACGGATAGACTTTTGACACGATGTAAGGACCGGACCACCTAGACTTCAACTTCCCTTGGAAAAGGTGCAAACGAGTATTGTAGAATAAGACTTCGTCACCCTCATTGAAAACACGAGGTTTGATCAACTTATCATGGAGTAACTTATTCTTCTCTTTATACCTCGTGGAAAGGTCATAAGCACAAAGGCGGAACTCATCTAGTTCATTTAATTGGGCCATACGCTTTTCACCAATTAAGGTGTCATCGAGGTTTAGCATTTTGATGGCCCAATAAGCCTTGTGTTCAATCTCTACGGGAAGATGACAAGATTTACCATAGACTATCATGTAGGGTGACATGCCTAATGGTGTCTTAAAGGCTGTCCTATGGGCCCACAAAGCATCATCTAACTTTAACGACCAACTCTTGACATTAGTGTCTACCGTCCTCTCTAAGATACGCTTAATACCCCTATTCGTGACTTCTACTTGACCACTCGTTTGGGGATGATAAGCGGTACCTAACTTGTGTTTCACCCCATACTTCTTTAGAAGTTTGTCAAACGGCTTGTTGGCAAAGTGGCTTCCATTATCACTGATTATGGCACGAGGTACCCCAAACCGACTAAAGATATTTCTTTTGAGAAAGCGGATAACAACATTCCTATCGTTGGTGGGTGATGCCAAGGCCTCAACCCATTTCGACACATAATCACAGGCGACTAGGATATATTTGTTACCGCAAGAGGAGGGATAGGGGCCCATGAAATCAATGCCCCAAACATCAAAAACTTCACAAACAATGATTGGCTTTTGAGGCATCTCACTCCTCCTAGATATACGTCCGGACCTTTGACAAGCGTCACAAGATTTCACATAAGCATGTGCGTCTCGGAATAGAGTGGGCCAATATAACCCACTTTGCAACACTTTCAAAGCGGTCTTTTGCCCCGAGAAGTGGCCTCCGGCCTCTTTATCGTGGCAAAAGGAAAGAGCACTCAAAATCTCACTCTCCGGGATGCATCTCCTCAAAATGCCATCCGCGCACAACCTGTATAAGCAAGGATCCTCCCAAACATACTTGCCAACCTCACTAAGGAATTTACGCCTTTGATTTGAGTCAAGGTCGGGATCTATAAAACCGCACTCGTGGTAGTTGACAAAGGGTGCGAACCAAGGACTACCTTCCTTACCGACTTTTAGAAAGTTGCCTTTCTTTCCCGGAAGTAGGGTGTCAAGTGCATAAAGTTGCTCGTGAGGAAAAGAGTCATTTATCTCACTTTGTGCTTTAATCAATTCCTCACTAAGCTCCATACGACTCAAATGGTCGGCTACGACGTTCTCACAACCTTTCCTATCACGGATCTCTAGATCGAACTCTTGCAAGAGCAAGATCCACCTCAAGAGGCGGGGCTTGGCATCTTGCTTGGCAAAGAGATAACGCAAAGCGGCATGATCCGTGTGCACAACTACACGAGAACCTACGAGATGAGACCGAAACTTATCAAACGCGAAGACGACCGCTAGAAGCTCTTTTTCAGTGGTGGTGTAGTTTTGTTGGGCCGGATTCAAGGTATGACTAGCGTAGGCAATCGGCTTGAAGATTTTATCAATCTTTTGACCGAGGACCGCACCAACCGCGGTGTCACTCGCATCACACATCAACTCAAACTCTTGATCCCACTTCGGAGCAACTAAGATAGGAGCGGACACAAGCAATTGCTTGAGTGACAAAAATGCCTTAATGCAAGCTTGGTCGAAATCAAACGGGACGTCTTTTCCAAGAAGAAGGGTGAGAGGACGGGCTATCTTCGAGAAATCCTTAATGAACCTACGATAGAACCCCACATGGCCCAGAAAACCCCTAAGAGTCTTTAGGTTAGTGGGCATAGGAAGCTTAGCTATCGCTTCTACCTTAGCCTTGTCTACTTCTATACCCTTACTAGATATCTTATGCCCTAAGACTATCCCTTCCGTGACCATCAAATGACACTTCTCCCAATTTAGCACCAAATTCGTCTCCTCACATCTACTCAACACCTTCTCAAGGTTATCTAGACAATCCTCAAAGGAATCACCAAATACACTAAAATCATCCATAAAGACTTCTAAAAACTTTTCAATCATATCCGCAAAAATGGCAACCATGCACCGTTGGAATGTCGCGGGTGCATTACACAACCCAAAAGGCATTCTCCGGAAAGCAAAGGTACCATAGGGACAAGTGTAGGTAGTCTTCTCTTGGTTCTGTAAGGCCACATGTATTTGGTAATAACCACTAAACCCATCAAGAAAGCAATAAAAAGCATGACCACTCAATCTTTCCAACATTTGATCAATAAAAGGGAGGGGGAAATGATCTTTACGGGTTTGGTCATTTAGCTTACGATAATCAATACAAATTCTATGACCACTTACCAAACGCTTAGGCACCTCCTCACCTTTGTCATTGATTTCCACGTTCATACCTCCTTTCTTTGGCACCACTTGAGTAGGGCTCACCCACTTGCTATCCGAGATGGCATAGATGATCCCAAGCTTTAACATTGTGACCACATCCTTCCTCACAACCTCTTGGAGGTGTGGATTGAGCCTTCTTTGGGGTTGCCTCACCGGCTTTGCTCCATCTTCTAGAATAATCTTGTGTTGACAAATGGTAGGGCTTATGCCCTTGAGATCACACATCTTCCAACCAAAAGCACGCTTGTGCTTCTTAAGCATCTTCACTAACTCATCTTCCTGCAAAGCCGTTAGTGTAGCAGAAATAATCAAAGGAAGTAAATCATCATTTTCAAGAAAAACATACTTCAAATGAGGTGGAAGTGGCTTCATTTTCAAGTCTCTCGGTGGGTCTTCAATTGATGGTTTCTCTAGTTCCCCTTCAAGACCAAGATCAATCTTCTCGGTCCATTTTTCACCCACGAAAGCCGTCTCTTCTGGCTCTATCGCTTCCTCTTCCAACTCTTCTTCTTCATCAAGTTCCGTGCTTACTTTTGCCATGCATTCATCGGACTTATCTTTATATTCCTGCATGTCAACATGTTCCGAAACGCAAGAATATATAGCATCAACAGAAAAACAGTCCTCGGTGCTCTCCTTAGGATGTTTCATGGCCTTGTAAACATTGACCGCGACTTTTTCATCACCAACTCTCAAAATAATCTCACCGCTCGCGACATCTATCAAGGTCCTTCCGGTGTTTAAAAAGGGACGTCCTAACACCAAAGGTGTTTTGGAGTCCATCTCCATATCTAGTACCACAAAGTCTACCGGGAAGGCAAACTTATCCACTTTCACTATGACATCCTCTATCACTCCCATAGGCTCTCTAATAGACCTATCCGCCATTTGAAGGGTCATCCCCGTTGGCTCCAACTCTCCTAAGTCAAGGCTTTCATATATAGCACGGGGCATTAGGCTTACACTAGCCCCCAAATCACATAGGACACTAGGAAAATGAGTTGTACCAATAGTAACCGGAATAGTAAAACTACCCTTGTCTCTAACCTTCGGGGGAATCCTAGACTTACCGTCAAAAATAGCGGAACACTCTTCATTTAGACAAACAACCTCTTGCATTTTACCCTTTTTAGTTAGGAACTCTTTTAAGAACTTACAATAAGAGGGCATGTTTGCAAGTGCTTCAAGAAAAGGAATGCTCAAATCAATTTTTCGCAAAATCTCAATAAATCGAGTTTGTGCTTTATTCAAGCAACTTTGTCTATGATTCTTAGGGGGATAAGGGAGAGTACTCAAATCAAAATCTTTAGAAGGAGGAGGGATCATACCTTTCTTACCTTTGGTGCGTGGGGAAGACGGCTCTTTCATTGGCTCTTTCCCTTCTCTTCTAGTTGATTCCTCTTTTTTCACATCAATAACCACATAATCTCCCCTAGCTTGAGCTTCTTTCCTTTCAATTTCCTTCTTCTTGACATATTCTCCATGATCTTCATCATCTTCAATCCCATCTATGTCGCCATCCATGGCTCCCGCTTCCGTCTCAATAGGAGCTTTTCTAGCTTTGTCCTCCCATAGGACTTTCTTTTCTCCACTTGTCCTCAACACCTTACCACTTCGAGTTAAGATGGCGTTTACACTTCTTGGATTCTTCTCGGTGTTGCTCGGTAAACCGCCTTTCAACTGAACATGTTCCACCACTTGACCAAATTGAGTCTCGAGATTTTTGATGGCGGAACCATGTTTGTAGTTCATCTCAACCATGTCCTTCTTTATCTCCGCAAAGTTTTTGTTCATTTGTTCCAATATGACATCGGTTGCACTCTTTTGAGGTATAGGAGCCAAAGGTGGAGGGTTTTGATAATTGTTAGAACTTTGTTGATTATACCCTCCTTGTTGTTGCCTTTGGTGTGGAGGTTGATAGACTTGCCCTTGTGAAGATTGGCCTTGATTTTGGCCTTGTCTATAACCTTGGTTTTGGCCTTGGTTTTGATTTCGGTTCCAACCTTAATTGTTGTTATTCCTCCAAGAACCATCACCTTGATTTCCATAATTCCCTCATTGACCTTGTCCCACATAGTTTACATCTTGGGATTCTTCATACGGCTGCCCACCTTGTTGCTCCCCCATATATTGGCCTTGATAGGGGCTTTGCAATTGATTTTGAAATTGAGGCCCTGAATTCCATTGCTCCATAGAACAAATACTCATCATCCGCTTAGCTAACTCATTCATGTTATCTTGAGATAGAGTACTAGGTTGCCCTTGAGTCGAGGATTGAGGATAAGCCATATTTTGAGCTTTGGTCGTCATCCTACAATCCTTTGCCGAGAGTGATCCACTACAAATTTGGCAAAGCTTAGCACTCTCATTCTCCTTTTGCAATCTCCCCAATTGTTGCTCCATCGCTTGTACTTGAGCATGATATTGATCATTTGCCTCAACTTCTTTCACTTCAACCAAACCGGGCTTCTTGCTTCTTGTCCCCTTTCTACTTGACGATATATATTGCCTCGAGGTCTCGGAAATTTTCTCAATTTGGTTCATGGCTACTTCGGGTACCATACTCATAATATCTCCGTTGCATGAAGCATGCAAGGTACTTTGATGTACTTGGTCCAAACCCCGGAAGAAAGCATGAACTACCTCATAAGATCTCAACCCGTGCCCCGGGCACTCCCTCAAGGCCTCAACAAAGCCTTAAACCGATCCCAAGACTCATGTAACTCTTCTCCTTCATAAGCATTGAACGACATGATAGCCTCTTTCATATCCATGGTCTTCGATGGGGGGTAATACTTAAGTAGAAAAGTCTTAATCACTTCTTCCCATGTGTGTAAAGAATCATTAGGCAACGAATCATACCACCTCTTAGCTTGCTCTTTCAAGGCGAACGGGAAAAGCATAAGTTTGAGCGCCTCATCACTCACTCCATTGATCTTAGTCGAGTTCACTATTTGGAGAAAGTGATCAATGAACAAGTGAGGATTTTCCTAAGCGGTTCCCTTGAATATAGCATTGTCTCCCAACAAATGTATGATATTCCTATTCAATTCCAAATTGTTGGCGGCCACCGGTGGCATTCGAATTGGACTATGCCCCATGGTTGCCGTGGGAGCTAGCACAAAGTCTCTACAAGTCAATCCAACTTGATTTTGCTCTTGTTGACCATTAAACCAATTAGGCATTGCATTGACACCTTGATTATGAGCCTGATTTTGGTTCTGTTGAAGTTGATTCAACATCCATGCGTTGAACTGTTGCATAAGAACGGGATCCATTTGATTCCCTTGGGCCTCTTGTTGAACATGTTGAGGTATAGGCCCATTCGCGTTCACATGGTTATTTCCTTGTCCATTCTCACCTCCTTGTGCATTGTTATTGACAAGAGGCGGGTTTTGATTCGGGATTCCATTATCGTTCCCCAAATTTCCTTCCAATCCTTGTCCACCATTTTGTTCCATGTTGGATCCTTCTCCCAACTCACCCAAACTATTCTCTTCAAAGACCGGATTCGACTCCTCTACTTGACGACTTCTTCTTCTTTGACTATTTCTACGCCTTGCGTAAGCCTCAATCCCGTCTATGTATGGTTCGAGTGGTGTTTGAGATCTCCGGGTCATGCACTACAAAAAGCAAACAACAAGAAAACAGTAAAATAAAACCTAGGCCCAAGCCTTCGGTTCACTTACAAGATATCACAAATAGCACACAATTCCCCGGCAACAGCGCCATTTTGATGAAGCTAAAATCTACCCCCTTCAAAAACAATTTGTAAAGACTCGAAACCGTGGGTAAACTAACTCTCTAACCGGCAGTGTACGGGGTCGATTGCTAGAATAGCTACAGGAGTACGAGGTCGAACCCAAAGGAATCGTGTTTGTAAGTACCAAAGTGAACGTAATGCTTAGTCTAGGTGATCAAAGATTTTAAAATATTTGTAACTACAACGACACTAAAGTGATCTCTACTAACAAGTTTAAGATACGAAAGAAAGAAAGAAGATTAAACTACTAGGTTTTAAAGATAGATAAAGGGACATAGACGAACCATGATCAAAATAGCTAGTTTCACCCCAAGGAATGACAAAACCGGGAGTGTGCAATAGACGAACGAACTCTTACATTTAATTTCACGGGTACGTACTCCTAATCCCGGTGCTAAGGTCTGAACAACTCTTCCCCAACACCTTATGCCAAGTCAACTAACCTTCCCTAAGGGAGATTCACTCACAAGACATGTTACGCACTAGAGCCGTTTAAACGTTAAAACGAGTAACCTCACTCTAAGAAGCGATCCTAGAACCCTTTTCCCACATCTCTCTATCTGAACAACTCTCAAGATTGATGTGTGTGATTTTTGACCTAGGTGATCAATCTAGCCCAAATCCGTTATAACAAGTTCTAAGACGTGAAATATGCAAGATACAACAATAAAAAGAACTACCCACTCCCAATTTCATCACCCAAAGGGTGATTTCACTAAATTTCACATGATTCGACTATGAAAGGGAATTAGCTACTCATTATACTAGTTAAAACATACACTAGACAGTAAATAAAAGCCATAACAAGTAAAAGAAAAGAGAAATATACTATTAAATTGCAGAAATTCGAGTTGAGATCCAAAAGTACAAAATAAAAAGTAATTAAAAGGTGGTCTCTTAGTGTTTGGAATGGAAATCTAAGCTAAGAAATGGAAAGATTAAGCTAAGATAATGTTGATTTACACTAAGAGAGAGTATTCTAAGCTATTACAAAAATCGAGCAAGAAATGGGTAGAGTTTTGCTAAGAAAGTAATTGTTGTTCAAGAAATAGTCTAAGGGGGGTATTTATAGGTGGGAGAAAAATCTGTAGAAAAATCGGTCCAAACGCACGTTTGGAGGATGGAACCGGCGTTTGGAATCTTCAAACGCGCGTTTCGCATAGTTGAAACGCGCGTTTCGCATCATTTCTGGGCAGGGACTTGACTGTTCTTCATCTGGAACACGCGTTTAGAAGGTTCAAACGCGCGTTTGAATGACTTGGAACGCGCGTTTAAGGTGGTTTCAAACGCGCGTTTGGAGAGCTTCAACTCTGTATCATTTCTGGACTTCTGAAACGCGCGTTTGGGGGGTTCAAACGCGCGTTTGAACCCCTGCTTCCCCAAATCTTCACCTTTCTTCCTTTTTGGCCTCTCTTCTTGCCTCGATCATGCTTTTCACCACAATTCGTCACCTTCCGGGTCCTCGAGACACCAATACCCTTCAACATCATAAACAACCAAAAACATCCAAACAATTCCGGAGGGTAAAAGTGCTCGGGAATGGGGTTAATATCAACAAAATAAGGGTAATAATCCATCAGAGCAACGGATTCACTCCCCGTGCTATAAGCTCACGATAACACCCCGAAAACGGTCTAATTCACCCAAAAATATGCTGAAAGTGTAGTAAACGGGGGTAATTAATGCACCGGAGTAACGTAAAGTTGACTCCCATCACTTATATGCTGCGTGCAAGTGTTTTTCTGTGGGTGCATCAAGGAACTGACTGAGTTGCTGGACAGCAAACACAATGTCAGGTCTAGTAAATGTTAGATAAAGCAATTTTCCAATTAGTTTCC
This sequence comes from Gentiana macrophylla, assembly GCA_026214975.1. Lineage (NCBI taxonomy): Eukaryota > Viridiplantae > Streptophyta > Magnoliopsida > Gentianales > Gentianaceae > Gentiana > Gentiana macrophylla. Next base: position 9,211,480 of record CM047813.1, read on the forward strand.
GGTAGATGGAGTTGTCGGGCAGTAGTGGGGAATCTCCATGTTGCAGATTATGTTTTGTGTCCATTGGAATGGAAGAAGGTTTGGCTCCTAAGAGATCAAACTCTTGTAACAAGTTGATTGCATATTTTCTTTGTGAAATTATCAAGCCATCTGAATTTCTAGCAACTTCTAACCCTAAAAAATATCTTAATTGACCCAAAATTGATTGTGGAGGAAGGCTTTGACAGTGCTGATTTCATGAAGATTACTACTAGCTAAGACCACATCATCAACATAAATTAATAAAGCGATGAAATCTGCACCCGTACCTTTTGTGAAAAGGCTATAGTCACTTTTGGATTGAGTGAAGCCTTGGGTAAGAAGAGCTGCTGTGAGTTTCTCATTCCATTGACGGCTGGCTTGCTTAAGCCCATACAATTACTTAGTCAGCTTACAGACAGGATTCTTTATTGTGGTTTGAAAACCTTGAGGCAGTTTCATGTAGACTTCTTCATGGAGATCACCATGAAGAAAAGCGTTGTTGACATCTAGTTGGTGGAGATGCCAATTGTTTGCAGCAGCTGCGGCCAATAATATCCGGATGGTGGCTATTTTTGCTATGGGAGAAAAGGTCTCCTGGTAGTCTATCCCATAAAGTTGGTTATAGCCCTTGGCTACTAACCTTGCTTTATACATGTCCACTTGTCCATTTGGTTTATACTTTATTTTGTAAACCCATTTGCACCCTATAGCTTGCTTGGTAGGGGGTAAGGACACTATTTCCCAAGTTTTATTGGCTTCTAGAGCTTCTATTTCCCTTTGCATAGCTTCTTGCCACTTAACATGCCTAGCTGCTTGAGTGTAAGTGGAAGGCTCTATTTCTTTATCTATGTGACAGACATATCCTTGGTAGGGTGTGGACAGAGTCACACTGGTTGGAGGACTTTGAAGTAAGTGTGGAGAACTGAGACGGACTTGGGAACAAACGTAATCCTCGAAGATGTGTGGAAATCTGTTTGGTCCTTCTGACGACCTTCTAGGTTGGTTGGAAACAAGACTTGTATTACCTCGGAAGGTGTATCGCGAGTGGGTGTGCATTCGTGATATCTATGGAAGATGATGGTGTGTATCATCTACGGACAAGTCTGGAAGAAATGCAGGTAAGAAGCGATGATTCAATGGTGTGGTATGAATTGTGTATTTGGTGCTCAAAAGGAAGCATCTTTCATGGAAGACAACGTTTACGAAATGAACACATCATGTGTGTCCAGATTGTATAACAAGTACCCTTTTGTTGTAGATGAATGTCCAAGGTGGACACAAGGAATGCTCCTGGGGTTCAAACTTGGACCTGCCTTGTGCCAATGTAGAGGCATATGTCAAACACCAAAAGACCTTAAATCTGTTGTAGTCTGGTTCCCTACCATAGAGTCTCTGAAAATATGTGGAATCATTCAGGATGGGTGTGGGCGTGATATTGATCAAGGTTGTGGCATGTATTACACAATAACCCCAGAATGTAATTGGTAAATTTGCTTGAAATTTCAATGCTCTGCCCACATTAAGCAAATGTTGGTGTTTCCTTTCAACCAACCCGTTCTGCTGTGGTGTGTGCACACAGGATGTTTGGTGTATAATCCCTTGCTCGCCATAAAACTGAGGCATATCAAACTCCCTCCCATTATCTGTCCTGAGGATTTTGACATGCAGCTTAAATTGAGTAGCAACATAATGACAAAAACTTTGAATAATATCCCTAGCTTCAGATTTATTATGCAACAAATGTATCCAAGTGAACCTACTCCAATCATCCACAATGGTAATAAAGTACCTATGTCCTTGAATAGTATCATGCCGAGAAGGACCCCATAAGTCTACATGAACTAGTTCAAAAGCATCATGTACAATTGATGTACTTATTGGAAATGACAAATGTTTTTGTTTTGCTAAAGGACAAACATGGCAGATAGTGTCCTTAGGCAAACTGATTTGAGGATCCTTCTGCATAAGTATCTTGAGTCTTTGTGCTGATAGATGTCCCATCCTATAGTGCCATATCATGTCTTCTATAAGGTGATTGGAATTCTGAAAAGACACCATATTGCAGGCTCTGTTATTTGCTGCCTCCAAAACATACAATCCAACCCTTTTATCAGCTGATCCAATCATCCCAGTCTCTTGATCCTGAATATAACAATGATTAGCCTCAAAGAAAACTTTAATTTTTGAGTTTTCTGTGAGTTTACTCAATGATATTAGGTTAAATCTGAAATCTGGTACACATAGGACACCTACAAGTTTCAGATTAGGTCCTAACTGTATATTACCAATGTGTGTCACCACTATAGTCCTTCCATTTGGCAATCCTACTGTAGCATTCTCGACTTTTGTATAGCTTGAATACATGCGTGTATCAAAAACTACATGGTCGGTAGCACCTGAGTCTAGGATCCACTGTGTATACGAGTTACCTGTGGACAATTCATTGTTAGGCACAAATGAGGCAGATAGAACTGAAGCCTGGTTAACAAGATGATGTGCATCACTTTCCTTTGAAGCTTGCTTGTTTGCTAGTAGCTGTTTAAACTGAGAATACTCTTGTTGAGTGAGTGTGACTGTGGTATCAGTACCAACATTTGACTGTTCAACAGAGTTTTCAGCCATGTTCACCCTTCCTCTAGGTTTGAACCCCGGGGGGAAACCGTGTTTCTTGTAACACTTATCTTCAACATGTCCCAGCATACCACAGTAAGTACATTTAGGTTTATTTCCTGATTGTCCTGTAAACTTCCTCTGCTCCGCTAATCCAAAGGAGACTCTGTGCTATCGTCTTGTCAATCGAATTAAGGATCCAAGTGGTAACCATAGTTTCACACTGCTCCCATACATGAAATCTAGGGTCTGGCGGTGGTCGGGGCAGCGAGCCATCTACGAAACCTAATTTGTTCTTCATAATCAATGACATTTTTGCAGATCTGCTCCAGGAATGATAATTTCTCCCATTCTCGTCTAGAATCGGTTGAACGAGGATGAGTGAAGGACTTTCGTTAGGGTGAACATAGAACGGACTTGAAACAGGGATTACTTCAGCATTTTGTTGATTCGCCATGGCGACAGCTCCGAAAAACAAAGAAAAACAAAAGGATGGCAATTGTTGTGATTCAGAACCAAGATTCGAGCACGCAGCGAAGATTTCTCTCTGATACCATGAAGAATTTTGAACAATTACAGATAGAAATGAAAACAAAACCGTAATCAGAAGGAAAAGCAGAACAGGGAAGAACCCTAATTTTTGGGGAGAAGAGAAAAATATCTAATATCTCATTCTGTTATATTTTTCCACACTTAACATAATGACAGCAATAGTCCTTATATATTCCTACCAAAAAATAATATTTGCTATATACTATAAGCCTAATTTATTTACAACTTGTAACATAGGTAGGAATCTTTTAAAAGAAGAAAAGAACATTGAAGATAAACCCATAAAAACAACAAATACATAGTACAGTGCTAACAATAATTGACCTTAAAATATAAGCTTAATCCAACTGGCTTTAAATTAGGAGTTTTAATTAGCGGTTAGTGGCTTCCACCATAATAATATCCTATGAGTATTGATACATCTATTACTCATTTTACCACTACATCCTACACAACACAATCAACACCACACATTTTGTTGAGACCCATCACAACATTTCACTACTCATTTTAATCAAAGGCCACTACACATGTAGTGGAAAGTGCACTACACACTTGTGTAGTGCACATATCATTTCTCATATCCTATACTATAACCTTCTTTTTCTAAGGACATAATTATGATTTATTTAGTTGTTGATTGAAGTGATAGCATCATTATCATTTAAGATTTCCTAAATCCAGAGTGGTGCCCACAAAGTTGTCGTTGTCAAGAAAATTAAGCCAATGCACGTATAAACAATGATCGATAGAGTTTGAGTTGAGTTGAAGCGACTCGGGTCGCTTATTTAAAAGGTTTCGAGTTCGAGTAATTAATTATGCATACAGTAATTATTATTTTTTAAATTCAAAAAAATAAATAAAAAAAATTAAGCCAATGCACGTATAAACAATGATCGATAGAGTTTGAGCTGAGTTGAAGGGACTAGGATCGCTTATTTTATTCTTGAATAAAGACAAGTTTTACTGCTTTCTTTTTCTTATAATTCTAATAAATAAAAAGTTACTAAATTTTTTGAATTAACTTCTCATTTCTCTTCTCGCATGTCCATGGAGTTTTGAAAGATCCAAACATCTGAGAGATAGATCGAGAGGTAGGAATTTATCGAACGAACCGCACTCCTTCGCATTATCGTCGAGTCCATTGATGAGAAGAAGTGGGGAAGCTTGAACCCAATTCCTACGATGATGAATAGGGAGCGCAATTGAAATTCTGGGGAGTTATACATTTGTGTCTTGATAAGACCATTCACTATTTCTTGAAGCTCGATCTCACCCCGGATGAACCATATAGCCAAGAGAAATCATGAACGAGAATAGAAGAGCTTGCCCCACCCATGAGTAAATATTTCATAGTAGCCTCGTTAGACCGTACATCTTTCTTGGTATATCCAGATAATAGGTAGGAGCATAAAGCGAAACATTGCGGAGCTACAAAGATAGTTATGAAATCGTTAGCACCGCATAAAAACATTCCTCCTAGGGTAATTTGTTAATATGAATAAGAGAAACTCCGTTATAGACATTTCATTGCATTCAATGTACTCTACGGATAGAGGAATACATAGAGTTGAACATAGTAAAATAAGAAATTGAAAGATTTCGTTGAAATTGTTCGTTTGGAAATTTCGAAAAGCTAATCATAGGTTCTTCTCTCCATCGGACCAATAGGGCCGTTATGCTCATTACTAAACTTGTTGAAGAGATGAAATAGAACCAAAGTATATCTTTTGATCCGAGGTTGAATCGATCATCGGAAGAAGAATTAGGCCAAAAATTAGGATACATGCAGGAAAATCAAACTTCCATCGAAGAGAAGCAAATGAAAGGCTTTCATAAAAATTCTCGTAGAATCGAGAATGAAGTTTTCATTCTGTACATGCCAGATCATAAATTAGTAATTGCATCCAATTTCGAAAAAAATCCCAATTGTGCCGAGCTTTCCTTTCCATTTTTGGAATGGAATATTTCTGGAATCTCCATGAATAGGATCAACCCTATTCCATGGCATTTACACGAGGTTCCTCTTTAAGAAAGTCCCGAGAGGGCTTAGTTGATCTATGATTTATGTTTCATCTTTCATTTGTTTCGAGAAATCTATCGATCAATTCTGATTCTTTCCTTTTTCTTGATTCTTTCATTTCGAGATGTATAGATCCTGTTCATGGATTAACGAAAATGTGCAAAAGCTCTATTTGCCTCTGCCATTCTATGAGTCTCTTCTTTTTTGCGTATGGCATCGCCACTCCTTTTTGCAAAGCATCCACTAATTCGGAACTTAATTTTAAAGCCATATTTCGACCCGGACGTTTTGAGGATGCCGCTAATAACCAACGAATGGCAAGTGCTTTTCCTTGTGTGGATCTATTTCAATGGGAACTTGATGAGTCGATCCACCTACACGCCTTGCTTTTTCTTGTTATATCGGGAGTTACTCCACGTATTGCTTGGACGTAAAGCGAGATAGTGGATTTGTTTACGTCTTTTGTTGAATCTTTTCACGGCTCGATAGATAATTTGATAAGCCAATGATTTTTTCCGTGTTTGAATCACGGTTAACCAACATGTTAACTAATCGATTACGATAAATTGGATCGGATTTGGCTGTTTTTTCTTCTGCAGCACCTCGACGTGACATCGCGAAAGGGTTCAAGAATCGATTTTCTTTTATAAGGGCTAAAATCACTTATTTTGGCTTTTTGACCCCATATTGTAGGGTGGATCTCGAAAGATATGAAAGATCTCTCCAAGCCGTACATACAACTTTCATCGAATACGGCTTTCCATGAGAATTCTATATGTATGTATGAAATCGAGTATGGAATTCTGTTTACTCACTTTAAATTGAGAAATTGAGTATCCCTTTCTGCTAGGATTGGAAATCCTGTATTTTACATATCCATACGATTGAGTCCTTAGGTTTCCGAAATAGTGTAAAAAGAAGTGATCATACCGTTTTTTTTTCTTTTGCACAACTGCATTTCTCACATTAATTGACATCCCTATAGCGAAAAATGGTATGATCATACCATTTCACCCACAACCAAAACTGCATTGCACTACTTATTTCCTTCTGCATGAATCAAACACATGCAAAGCCAAACAACTCAAAACAAAGCAATTTGATTTTTTTTTCTGTTGGGTTGCCTCCCGATAAGCGCCATTATGACGCCACTGTCCCGGATACCGAGTCCTTACCCTAAAAAGAACGCCCGGCACGCATATAATTAAATTTTAATCTAATTATACACGTAAGTCTTACGCAAGCAGACATCAGAGAACAAGCAGAAGACAAAACGACTGACTCGGGTAACTGAAACGACTAATAAACGATCGAAAGTAACATAGGCTGCGTCTATTACGTCATCAAAAGACTTACCAAAACCATCAACTACAAATTGAATCCATTACAACATGATATCCCCAAACTCGACTCATCAATTTCTATCATTACAAGGATAAAAGGATCTATACCAGATTACAAAGCCATAAAGAAAAGTAAACTTCGTCTGCATCATCTCCGTGTCACTCCTCAGTGGCCTCGAAAACAACTTACAAATACACCACCTTCTCGGGGTGAGGACAATAAAGAAGAGGGGGTAAGTACATACGTACTTAGTAAGGGGTAGAAGAAACGGTTTCACACAATATATAACATATCATACATAACAAGTAAATTCTGCAATCTCTACCACATAGGTTGCTTTGAGATCACTCTCACTGACGGACCTTTTCTATGCTATCAATCCTTACCGGCAGTGTACCGGGTCAAATTGTAGTGCTAGTCTGGTGAGTCAGGTCGTATTCCTCAGGGAAAACATGGTAATTCTTTTAAGTGGGGTTAAACACCAAGAAGCTATTATTAACTCGATCTAAGTCGCAGTTTTTACTTTTCTGGGGTTAGATAGTTAGATCAGTTAGATTAGTTAGTAATGTTAGAGTTAGATGTTAGTAAAGCAGAGAAAATAAAACAAATAAATACTAATATAATATATATTTTTTGATCTAGCCAAGAATACTTTTCTTGAATCAATATCTTTTTAGTAGAAATAAATGAGCAGATCTTCCTTTATTCAAGGTCCAATCAATTATGCTAAAGCGGTATACTCTAAGCTAGGCAATTTCTCCTCACACGAGCGTATGAAATTGTCATATGTCTTAATCCTCTGTCCAATGTCATCCTCAAGCATGGGTCACTCCCGTTTTGTCATTCGGCCAATTTTAAGGTATGTCAATTAAGCAGCGAATTTAACGTGATAATCTCTCGAGTATAAATTTCAATAAGAGTTTGTTTCTCCCGAAACAAATCTACCCCCAGTTTAGGAAATCGGATTCCGTTGTCACGTTTTCACTCGGCCAATTTTACCCTCCGGTCTTTCTATTAACGAGTTCATAAACTAACTACGAGGCGTCAATTCATAATTAGATTATGAATTCTTTCAAATCAATTAGCTACTTCAATTCAAACATAGAAAGAGATTCATTATAACCGATTTTAATCATTATTACGAGTCGATCATTCATTTTACCAAAAGATTAACTAATTTGATTCATATCTTGGCTAGATATATTTTTAATTTAACATAGTTATAACTAATATATAGATATATATATAAACAAACATAATAACATTAGAAAATTACCGATTACAACTGTTGAATTGGAGCCTAATCCTCGTGAAAGTAACAACAGCTTCAGAGACAACAATCCTCGATAATCCTCTCCAGCATTACAACATTACTATGTTTATTCATACATAAAAACATATATACATACATACATAGACATATATATGCATATATGGGCCCAAAACATAAAAGAAATAGAAAGAAAACGATATAGGAAAGTATATATATAGATATATACATAAATTCAGGCGGTGATCAAATGAGCTTGAGAGAGTATTTATAGACCACATTACCGGCGCGCGTGCGAGCCTCACCGGCACGTGCGTGCTACTACGATGCATTTTTAATCATTAGGATCTTGTGGGCCCAGATTGAGAGATTTTCTGCAATATTCGGCCTTCTCCGGCGCGCGTGCCGAACATACAACATATCGATGTTGTAAAAACCGATCTCATTTGTAGACCTCAGATTGACATGATTTAATATTCGTTGGAAAGCTCTCGTGAAGATCTACAACTTTCATCAAGGACTTTTTCTCTGAAAATGCCTCTAAGTCAGGTCAAATGTCCGTCAATGATAGGTTACGGTAGGAAGTACTAAGGACAATTGATCCATTCGAACTTGTTAGCTTATGGCATAATCTTCTATTCCTCAAAAGATATGTTTTTAGGCTCAAAAAATGTCGTCACTTGGGATCTTGGTAAGCGTATAATCTCGCAATAAAGTACCAAAACACCAAACGTAAATCCGACACAATACTCGGTTATTAAGCGGTACAAAACTTAGTAAAACTTATAAAACACGATATTTTACATAATAACTACTACTAACATAATTAGATAAATATAAGGGATAATTGACTTGAATTGGTACAATAATGCTCAAAATGGTATCAAAAGTGGGGCGAAATGTCATAATAATGATCATAAATTTATCTCTCATCACTCACCCTCTACTAGATCACATAGTACATCCTCACGCACATAAGTTTGTTACATCAATATCAAAGAACACTATGCACGTTGAACAACTGTACCGCAACACGGAAAGCACCTCAAGGGCACGCGCTTAGGTCCCCGTGTGTGAGTTACACGTGTCCCTTGGCATCTGACCAAGTAGAGGGGTGTAATAGTCCCATGCTAAGAAGAATGGATGTGCCTCACCAATGATATCGACGTTTTAGATTTTAGACACGCACATATGTAATTTACGAGTTTAGATCTAACAACATGATTCATTCACATAAAAGGTTTCTTAAGGACATCTAGTCCTAGACATCTAATTATGCTAACTAACACGTTGTAAAAGGATTATTGACTACTAAGTCAATATCCCACAAAGCCTAAACTACGTCTTCCGGTGCTCCCGCATTCTTCCCGCAGAGGGTCTCAGTTGTGATGTGATTTGATATCAAGGCTACCAGAAATCGATGTTAGACATTGTCAATTAACATATAATGTCTACAAGAACATATATACATGTCACATTGTATAGTATAATACACGAAAAAGCATAAAATTAATATAATACACTTTTACCGCAATATATACCACACAACACAATCATCCATTATATTTAGTACATCATCTATTCTTTCAAGAGGCTACACATTATATTATTATCATTATATTGCGTAAATAGTTAGAACCACATATATTACCTTTGTTTTTGTTTAACCTTTTTTTTTTTCCTACTGCATCTCTTATATTTCTTCAGCTTCAAATTTATTTTATTTATTAACATTCAAATACAACCTGTTCTTGTTTGTCCCTTTTGGTTTTTTTTTTTTTTTTTGGGTCCCCTTCGACAACACACAGCAAGTGGACCACATCATGCCCCTTTTTCTTTCGGCAATATTCAGAGCAACGTATAATATATAACAAAAAAAAAATAGTTAACTACAGTGCACATCAAATTATAAGAGCAAAACTAAAAAAAAACATCAACAATAACATGCTTAAATACGGTTGAACATAGACAATCCGTTTAAAAACAACCCCTAACTTTTAGCAATTCCAAAAATGAAAACGAAAGTAAATCCTTCGGTTTTCAACTTCTACGATCAACCTACGATTCAATAACGGTATTATACGATTAAGACGATCCCCAGTACTAATCTAATCTTAGAAAAACTCAAGAACGAACAAGATTCTAGATCTAGAGCTAAAGTGAAAACTCACCGAATTGCAAACAGTTAGTGTGGAAACGTTCCTCTCGATGAGACGATGAAATAATTCCCTTTTAATTAATTAATTAATTAGGTTAAACATAAAATAAGAAATAAATAAATCAAATCCCATTTACGTTTTTACCCTTTCTGAAAATTCGGGTTGTTACAGCCATTCTTTCACGTCTTTGGCTAGACAATGCTATGCATTCAAGGTGCTTCCCATGCCTCCCAACACATATGTAACTTCCCTGGACTGAATTGTAACCTTGGATTGAAAAGAAATTTCTCTTTTATAGCCAAAAACTCTTTCGATCTTCTCAACATCCAGGTTGGGCTTTCCGTTACTAATGCACTCCAACCTTTTTCCTTCAAAACCAAAATGTCCTTATTTTCTTGTAAATGGATAGGCTCAAAAGGTTCAAACCATTTATTCCAGTCAAGTTCTAGTGACTCCTCCTCATCCTCTTTTCGAGCATCCGTACCTTTTAAACTCCTTGGACACAACAACTCAAGCTCCTCTTTCAAAAGGTTCATTTCAACATGATCATTGATGATGTCGAAAATATCATCTTATTCTAGCGGTGGTTTAGTGGTGGATATCTGGCTATAAAAATTGTATGAAAGTGGTGGCGCACGGTGGTGCTATGGAATTCCGGCGGCGGTGCACGATGGTGCTAATAAACATAGAGAGAGTGGTAGAATTTGGCTTAGCCTTAGGTTTTATTCATTAAGAATTGGTCCCCTTAATGAGGTTACATGGTGCCCTATTTATAGGGAAGAGGCCGACCAAAGGTCGGCTAATTTACAAATAAGGACATATAGTACAAATAGATATTTGTCTATACTAGCGGGCTCGTAGAGGGGCCATCAAGTTGCGCCCTTGATGACCTCGCTGATCATTGTGTCTTTCATGTCATTGTCTTGCCAAACAAGTGGTAGCTTATTTCTCCAAGTGTCATGGGCGAGGTCGCTGGCGGACCTGGTTGTCTAGATATCTGTGGGTCGGCCCCCTAGCCCGATCTCATTTCTCACGGCGTCGCATGGCTATTGGCGGGGCCCTAGTCTTGATTAGTATAATGTGGACCTTGTGGCTATCGGCCTTGTCCTAGCTAAGGCTGCCGGTGGACCCAGATGGAGATCCGCTGACCATAATGGCCGGCGGACTCATCCGCTATTTTGGTGGCCGGACGGACCCGAATAAGGATCCGAGGACCGAATTACTTTTTAGGCATATCAATGGCCCCCTACTCCATGCCTTAAGCATTTTCTAGAAATGTTAGGCAGGGAGTAAAGTCTGCTCGCGGATCTATTGCCTTGAAATGCTGTGACGGCTTGCTATTGTGGCGGATCGCCTGATAGCTTTGCCTAAATACCGTACTTAGAGTAGGTCTTTTCGTTGCTTGTGTGTTGTGGATCGACTTCGCCTCTTGTGGCTTGTGTCATGAATTGGCTCTGCTTTTTGTGGCTTGTGAGCCTTTGGTCTTATAAAAGGTTCGCTCTAAGGCGAATTCCAAATATGATGCCGAGCTAAAGGTCGGTCTTATAGAAAGTGCTATAAGGCGAATTCCAAATATGATGCTGGGCTGAAGGTCGGTCTTATAGAAAGTTCGCTCTAAGGCGAATCCCAAATATGAAGCCAAACTGAAGGTCGGTCTCATAGAATGTTTGCTCTAAGGCGAATTCCAAGTATGACGCCGAACTGAAGTCGGTCTTATAAAAAGTTCCCTCTTAGGCGAATTCCAAATATGACGCCGAACTAAAGTCGGTCTTATAAAAAGTTCGCTCTAAGGCGAATTCCAAATATGACGCCGAACTGAAGTCGGTCTTATAAAAGTTTGCTCTAAGGCGAATTCCAAATATGTTTCCGACCTGAAGGTCGGTCTTATAGAACAGTCGCTCGAAGGCGAATTCCAAATATTTTGCCGAACTGAAGTCGGTCTTATAAAAAGTTCGCTCATAGGCGAATTCCAAATATGACGCCGAATTGAAGTCGGTCTTATAAAAAGTTCGCTCTTAGGCGAATTCTAAATATGTTGCCAAACTGAAGGTCGGTCTTACTGAACATTCCCTCAAAGGCGAATTCCAAATATGATGCCGACCTGAAGTCGGTCTTATAAAAAGTTCGCTCTTCGGCGAATTCCAAATATGACCTTGAATCAAGTCGGTCTTATAAAAGTTTTCTCTTAGCGAATTCCAAATATATGATGAATCAAGTCGGTCTTATAAAAAGTTCGCTCTTAGGCGAATTCCAAATATGTTGCCGAATCAAGTCGGTCTTATAAAAGTTCGCTTGCATTTAATTCCAAATATGTTGCCGACCTGAAGGTCGGTCTTACAAAACATTCGCTCGAAGGCGAATTCCAAATATGACGCCGACCTGAAGTCGGTCTTATAAAAAGTTCGCTCTTGGGCGAATTCCAAATGCGATGCCGAACTGAAGGTTGGTCTTATAAAAAGTTCGCTCTTAGGCGAATTCTAAATATGTTGCCGACCTGAAGGTCGGTCTTACAGAACATTCGCTCGAAGGCGAATTCCAAATATGATGCCGACCTGAAGTCGGTCTTATAAAAAGTTCGCTCTTAAGCGAATTCCAAATGCGATGCCGAATTGAAGGTCGGTCTTATAAAAAGTTCGCTCTTAGGAGAATTCCAAATATGACGCCGAACTGAAGTCGGTCTTATAAAAAGTTCGCTCTTAGGCGAATTCCAAATATGTTGCCTAACTGAAGTCGGTCTTATAAAAAGTTCGCTCTTAGGCGAATTCCAAATATGTTGCCGACCTGAAGGTCGGTCTTATAGAACATTCGCTCGAAGGCGAATTCCAAATATGTTGCCGACCTGAAGGTCGGTCTTATCGAAGGCTTTAAGTAGCAATTAACCTGAGCCTTTTAGTGGCTTTAAGTGGCGGATAGCCTTAGCCTTTTATTGGTCGTACGTGGCGGATAGCCTTGACCTTTTTGAGGGCTATAATGGGCAAATAGCCTTAGCCATTTGAAGTTGTTTTGGGCAGATTGCCTTAACTTTGCATGATTTGGCCTCTTAGGCCTCTGGCCTCGAGCCGATTGAAGTTATAAATAGGCGGATAGCCTTAACTTCGTTTTGATTTGGCCTATTTGGGATCCTTGATCCCTGGCCGATACGAAGCCGTAAATTGCGGGACAACCTTGGCCTCGTGGGATTTGGCTGATTTGGGGTCTTTGACCCCTAGCCGGTATAAAGCCGTAAATTGGGGGACAGCCTTGGCTTCATCTTTATTTGGCCCAATTTGGGATCTTTGATCCCTGGCCGATTTGAAGTCGTGAGTTGGTGAATGGACTTGACTTCATGGGATTAATTTGGCCCATTTGGGACCTTTGGTCCCTGGCCGATATGAAGCCGTAAATTGGGGGACAGCCTTGGCTTCGTGGGATTTGGCTGATTTGGGGTCTTTGACCCTAGCCGTCTTGGGTCGTAAATTGGGGACGACCAGCCGTCTTGATTTGGCCCATTTGGGATCTTTGATCCCTGGCCGAATTCGAAGTCGTAAGTTGGCAGATGGCCTTGACTTCATTTGATTTGGCCCATTTGGGATCATTGATCCCTGGCCGGCTTGAAGTCTTAAGTTGGTGGATAGCCTTGACTTCATTGGATTTGGCTTAATTATTTGGAGTCTTTGACCCCTAGCCGATTCGATGCCGCGCTATTAAGCGGACGGACTTGTTGTTAGTGAAGAGAAATCCTATTTTGATGACGAGATGACCTCTGTAAGAAGGCTCGTCCCGCCATTTTTGGTAGGGAGAGTTCCAAAATAAGATAGCTCGACCCTCCGTGTCTAGTAGGGTGAGTTCCAAAAATAAGATAGCTCGACCCGCCACTTTAGGACTTGAGAGTTCCGATGAATAAGAAGTGTAATCATTTAAGTTGTAGAAATAAAACCCGATGAGAGCTTATATCTTGAGAGCTCGTAACTTGCATATTTGCCTTGCTTCTTGCAATGATTTTTCCAAGTGTTTTTGAGTTTGTATCTTTATTTTTGCTCGAAATATTCCAATTTTTCGAGTCCGTAGTTTGGGTCCTCTACCGGTATATGCAGGCATATGGCCCCCTTGTTTTTTGCGAGGTTGAGAGCGCTGAGTATCGAGCTCGCTAAAAATAACTGAATCGTAAAAATCGGACCTGTTGTTGTCGGGTCTTCAGTCTAAATTAAAAATTCCAATATGCGGCCCCCTTGTTTCAAGCAAGGTCGCTGCGGGCTTGGTTGAAATAAGTGTTGAGTCTGTGCAATCATATGCTTGTTTGAAAATTTCCACTCTCGGCCACTTTTTTTTTGCGAGTAACTTGTCTGTAGAGATTGTAAATAGAGAGATCGCTGTTGGAGAGCTTGTAATAAGAGAGCTCGTTGATAGAGAGCTTATAATAAGAGGGCTCGTTGATGAGAGCTTATAATAAAAGAGCTCGTTGTTGGAGAGCTTATAATAAGAGAGCTCGTTGATGAAAGCTTGTAATAAAAGAGCTCGTTGATAGAGAGCTTATAATTGGATGGCTCGTAATTTTATCAACTCTTGTGGCCTTGGCCTCTTTCAAATCTCCCATTGTTTGTAATAATTTTTATCTTCCCGCACCTAACCTGTGGTCGTTGAATTGGGCATTGAATGCATGTTTACCTCGTTTTTTGTAATAAGTTTGCCCAATTATTTTTGAGCTTGCACCATTATTTTGCTCCGATTTTACATTTTACCTTTGCTCGAAATATTTCACCTTTGTCGAGTCCGCTATCTGGGTTCCACATATCTGTATATATATGTATATATATATATATATATGGGCCTCCCTTGTTTTTGGCGAGGTCGAGGACATTAAAGCATATGCTATCAATAGATCAATGAGAATAAAACTGAGGTCATGCCACTATACGAGAAAAAGATCATGTGAGAATAAAGTTGAGGTCATTTCACTACATGTACATGAGAAAGGAAGTGAACTAAGAGCGATTTTGAACTTGGATCGTACTTCTAGCCATGTAAGTCATTTAAGTCATAAGGTCATTACCTCCATGGTCCTTCGCATGATTTCTTTTACCATAAATGCTTGGTTTTCTTTTTAAATAAACATGCCTTTTCTTTTCACTACATTTCCTTGATTTATGTAACATTCAAAGGGTTTATAACATCAAAAAATGTAACTTTTGTATTACAGTACCGAAAAAATTAAAATATTTATTCAATTACTATGAATCGTATGAGATAATGCTTCTATGATTTTATCGATTGATTGTTCATGTGGAAAGTGTGTATATGTTTCTCATGAACATATCATTTGCACCGATGATGACATAATACGCTTTCATATTGGTGAAATTTTTGTACAAGTGCAGAAAGATAATATTAAAAGCAAGATATTTTGCTCGACTAATGTGTTGCAGTGCTTGCTTAAAATACGCAGAAACATTTCTTTGCTTAAAATACAGGTGTTTGCTTAAAATTAGTATGTATATATGTTTGTTAACGTCTTATACTTTCTTTTTGGGAAAGCCAAGGAAAAAAAAGAGAATAGAGTCGATAGATAACTAATAGCTAGACTGCCATGTCATGTTTGATATTGTTTATCTATGTATTAATTCCATTATCGTCTTAACAGTTATTGTTCATTTATTTCATTGTAATAATATGTACGGCGATCGTTTTTTTTTCTTCTCTCTTTTCCCAATGAAAATGGAGGGTTGAGGGTTGCAAAGAAACGTTTTTCAATATTGAAATGATGTTAATATTGCCGATCTCTATTTTGAGATTATATGTTTGTTTCTGTGCATAAGGCCTAAAAATTCAATCAATTTTCCGTTTTATATTACCATGTGCATTATGCAGGGGTTTTCTACTAGAACATGAATATGAAATACTCAGTTCATATGATGGTAAAAAATGAAATTACAGGATGGAAGTGATTGTAATAGTGACAAATTCTATGAACTTTCCAAGTTAAGAGAAGCCAGATGAGCCCCTTATGCAATGGTTCCCCACTCAAATTTGGACTAGACATCGACTGTTGGCATTCAGGTATGTATAATCCTCGAAAATGCATCCATAAACATTCAGATTGGTTCTAACTCTAAGGACAGTGTAATATTGGTATGTATTCTTCAATGATGAAATCCCTTCAACCTGCTTGGTTAGTTCTTAGCCATTCAACACACTAATGCAAAAGATTGACAATGTACTTGATAGCAATCTCTTCATTATTGCTCTCAAAATTAACATGGCTTTTGGATGATGCATTTAATGGATTAACCCAACCTGGATCCAATTTCTGGTCGGCCAAAACATGAGGGAGAAACCTTCAAACAAAGTTGTTAACGATTCTTGACAAAGATGATATCTTTTTCCCCTCAATTATTTTGTTTATTTGTCAAAGTTCTTTGTGTTATTCTACTTCTAATGATTACCTTTCTTTTTTCAACTTATAAGAATTACATATACCCTTGGCTGCTTGGGCATACCTGCTATTTTTACGTGCGACTAATTAGACGCCAATGCTATAGCATATGAGCACGAGGTTGACGTTGAATCATAGCTAAAATGGCGTTCTTTGCGGATTATGACTATCTGCTATGTTTCCATTTGAAACTATGGTTGAGTAAGTTGGTGTCTTGATGTCCACTTATGTGCTTATTATTTGATCAGGTGTTTGATGCATTCTTCATTTGATGCCCACGTTGTTTAACTGACCTTTTTACTCGCCGTGTTGGTTGAAAGCTTGGTTCTTTGATTACATTCTTCAGAGCCATATGTTTTGGTTTTCACTTTGGATACTCTGTTGCTTATTTTTGGTGCCACCATGCTCATGGTTTGTTATGGTTAGGGATCACTACAAGATATTTGCGTTTTTACGACGTGCATTGCGCGTCGTAATTTGTCTTTTACGACGTGCATGAGCACATCGTATAAACCCGCGTAGTAAAAGTGTACAAACTTCACGACGTGCTTTTTTGCTCGTCGTAAAATGACTATGATGCACGTCGTTAATAGATTCCTGCTAAAATAATATATCGTTTTACGACGTGCTTAAGCACTTCGTAAAGTGCTTCCCGCCAAATGAATTGACTAATTCGCGTTTTTACAACATGCATTTTGCACATCGTAAATTTTTACAACGTATGAAATGCACGTCGTAAATTTGATAACATACAAAATGAACGTCGTAAATCAATTCATCTCGAATATAAAAAATATTTGCCTTGAATACCATAAACCTATACATGCTATGAAGCCCAACTTTGGTTCCAATTTTATATATATTATCGAATAATTATAAATAAACATAACAATTCAACGTAAAATTGAATCAATATTATATCATATAAAATTATCCAACAATACATTCAACGTGCATGACAAAATTTACAACTGTTAAAATATGAAGTAACATACAATAAAATGCCTACAATCTTTGGTACCACAATTTCACTTCAAATGAAATATGCCACCCCTTCATTCATGATGAGCTTATACTTCTCAAACCATACCCAAAGGATTAGCACTACATCCCTGGAAAGTCGCACGAAAGGGATTTCATTCCAAGGAAACTTGTAGAATCTAAGCAAATCTACAGATACAAGCATAGATGTCACATTTGGTCAACAAAAATTCAATCAAGAAATCAACCATCAAAAAACATGCTACGAGTCGAAACGCACCTGGCGCAAGAAAAATGTGTTCCTTTGTCTGTGGCATTGACCCATCAGGCATAGATACAACTAGAATGCCCCCATCCATTTGGGCTGGTCCAGTAATCATAATCTGCAGATTGATCAAAATTAGAATAAGACAAGTATACAACTATGCATAAGCTAATACGTTTAATGGGTTCAAGTTCTGTCTCACAACTTAATCCTTTGGTCAGATATACTTTCGTCTTATGAAACTATAGAAGTGAAAGATGTACTGGGTAAATACACTTTTCCGCTGAAACTACTCTGTCGCCCCTTCCACCCCCACAGATAAAAATAAAAATCTAACATGGTATTGCTATAATGGTTGGAATCTGTGAATCTGCAAAATCAGAAAAAAGGATAAAGAGAAATGTAAATGTTGTGACGAAGGGCCGGCAGCACATAAGTATTATACACAACAAATAGCCTTTAACAATATCACTAAGTGATTGTCATTACTCTGGATAAACCTCGGCAATTTTCTATTGTAAATAAATTCAGGGAATCACAGTACACTGCCAAGCACACCTCCACCCATAGCTCTCTCCCCTATCCCACTGCAAACTCACCCATGCCCTGTAGCCCATATTTTATTACTTTTTCGGGAAATGCATGCATCAACACCAACCAATTTTTTATAAGCAGTATAACACAATCACTTATGCCAATCCAGACCCAAACAACATGAGCTCTCTTCAACACACAACAAAGAAGTTCAACCCCATTCAGGCATTCAGCATAGAGATAGAAAACAGGGAGGAACTCTTGACCATAGCATATATACACCTTCACAATTAACATTACCTGAACCACCAATATTTAATTATCCACTGCAATGCACTTAAATCACAATGAATCAACACCCAAAACAGATAGACATTACTGAGATCGGTGCCCATCTAGGAAATCGAGAAGACTGTTAAACTAAAATTCATACTTAAAACGGCCTTGATAGGACAAGAATTGATCAATTCATGATCAAACACTTCCCCAATCCACGATTTAACGGAATAAAAAGGAAAGAAATGATTCCATACCGTTGTTGTTCCTTAGGAACACTAGTTAATCCAAATTGGTGATGCGAGACGCTTAGTTAAGCTCCTCCAACTATAATTAAGAGCATACCTTTCTTTGAAAGCATACCTTCTTTGAAAGAAGAAAAAAAAAATTAAAGCATAACAGAATAAGCACTTCAAACTCATTAACACAAATACACTAATACACAAACAGAAGATATGGAAACATATGAACACGTATCTTCTGTTTGTATGAACACAAATAGCAAGACGACATTTTAGAACGCAGATAGAACAACATGCCTCTCCTTCATTGTCAGTAAGGTGACTTAAACTCTACATCTGGGTGGAACCAATCTGAAGACTCAGCTGTGTGATGGACAGCTGAGAAGTGTATTCACGTGCATCGGTAGGGTGGAGTCTCATCGAGCTTCACGTCGGCAGGTGACTATCGGTAGGGTGATAGTCTCACGAGTACTCGAATACTGGCAGGTCCCACATCCGCTAATTACATTATGTGTAAGCTATACGGTGTCATTAAAAGGAGGACACGTGTAGGGGTATTTATGGTGCATCAGATAAAAGATTCCTTGCGGTTAGGGTTTAGGGATTTGTGCCTATAAATACAATTGTTGTCTCATTATCTCGGGTGTGTTGAAATCAGTAAATTTCAAAGTGCATAATAAAATATCTCTTTTACGCCCGTGGTTTTTTTACCTCTCCCATCGAGGGGTTTTCCACGTTAAATCTGTGTTCTTCTTGTTTCTGTTTTCTCCTTTGATTGTTTATGTTTGATTGCTTCGCTTACTGCTTTCTTGCATCCGAAGTTATCTCCATCCGCTTTATAACAAGTGGTATCGGAGGCAGTTACGAGAAAACAACTGCACGATCAACTTCATCTTCACCAAGGCCTTGAGCAAGGTGCTAGGATCTCGTGATAAAGTTGTGATCTTTAGCAAGAAAAGATGTCGCGAGAAACGTAAAAATCGATAAATTTACAGGAAGGAGCAGTTTTGGTCTGTGGCAAATCAAGATGCGTGCTTTCGTTGAAACAACAGGGTTTGTGGAATCCGTTATCCGACAAACCAAATAAAAAAAGCAGATTATGCCGGTCTGGAAGAGAAAGCACATTCAACCATCATGTTGTGCTTATCGATGATGTTATCACCGAGGTTCTTTGAGAAGACACATGACCAAGTTGTGGAAAAAGCTTGAAAGCTTGTATATGACCAAGTCACCGACCAACAAGTTGTTGTTGAAACAGAGGTTGTTCGGTTTGAAGATGCATGAAGGAGTCCACCGAGGAACATCTTGACCGGTGAACACAATATTACTTGATTTAAGGAATATTGATGTTAAAATTGAAGATGAAGATGCAGCCCTAATCCTGTTGGTGTCATTACGGCATCATATGAAAACTTTGTGCGTCTTTCATAGTTGGGAAGGATACTGAGAGCTTTAGAGGATGTGAGGTCCGCTTACATGCCAGGGAGCTTAGACACAAGGTCTTTGGGACAGATGACAAAGTCTTTGGCTAGTAGCTAGCAAGCAATAGTGGAAAAGGATATGGGCGAAGAAGAAAAAAGAAGTCGGGGTCCAAAGGTCCTAAGTCTATCGATGTCTCGTAATTATTGTAGTAGGAGCGGGGACATTGGAAGTCCAATTGTCCAAGGAAGAAGAAGCAGCGGGAAGGCAATTCGCACAAGAGCCTTGGCTCTTGAGCAATCTGATGAGGATCTGGTTCTAGTCGCAGGGATTCTACACACCACAATGATGTGTGGATCTTTGGACTGGATCATCCTACCATATTTGTCCAAACAGGAGTGGTTTTCTACTTATGAAGCGAGATGGATGGTGGTCAAATCTATATGGCCAACAACAAGGTTTGCAAAGTTGTGGGAATTGGCTTAGTAAATTTAAGGACAGAGGATGGTAAATTTTGTACACTGAAGGATGTAAGACATGTTCCACAGATGACCAAGAATTTGGTATCTCTCGACCCTCTGATGTGACAAGGGGTTCAATTTCAAGGGTGAAGGTGGACGACTAAATGTCTTTAAAGATTCGATTGTAGTCCTCAAAGGCATCAAAAGGGGAACCTTGTATATATTACAAGGATCATCAGATATCTGCCTTCTTCTTTGTTGCATCCTCGTAGATTCACTGGGCCTCAATGAGACTTCGGTTGTGGCACATGAGACTTGGTCACATGGGTGAAAGGGGTATGCAAGTTCTTTCTTCAAGAGTTTTCTTGGGGATATAAGGTCAAGAATCTGGACTTTTGTGAACATTGTGTGTTTGGGAAGTTGCATGAAGTAAGTTCTCAAAGCAGGTTGCACAACACAAAGGCATCACTTGATTATATCCATTGAGATCGCTGGGGTCCATCAAAAGTTGAGTCATTGGGTGGTCACAGATATTTTGTGTCATTCATAGATGACTATTCAAGGATGACTTGGGTGGTGATGATGAAGAACAAAAGTGATGCATTCAATAACTTCAAGCGTTGGAAAGCCCTAGTGGAGAATCGGTTAGGCAAGAAAATCAAGAAGCTTCGTGCTGGATAATGGTGGAATTACTGCTTGGACGGATTTTGATTCATTTTGTGCGGTGAGGGTATTGCCGGACATCATAATTGTAAGGAATACACCTCGCCAGAATGGTGTATAGTGAAAGGATGAATCAAACTCTCTTTGGAGAGAGCAAGATGTATGCTTTCTCAAGTTTGGTTTATCAAGGAGATTTTGGGCGAGAGGTCATTAAGACACGACTTGCTACTTAATCAACAGTGAGTCCTCACACAGAATCAATCTCAAGACACCATTTGAGATGTGGTCGGGAAAGCCTCTCGACTACTCGGTTCTAAGGGTTTTGGAAGTCTGACTTACTATCATGTTAGTGAAGGAAGTTGGAGCCAAGAGCCAAGAAGGAGTGTTTGTGGGGTATGGTGATGGAGTGAAAGGATATAGGATTTGGTCATCGCCAGAGTCCGAGTAATCCTCGGCCAGGGACGTTGTGTTTGATGAAAATTCTATGTTAAACTCATCGAATGGGAGGTCTCATCGAGTGCGAAACCGATCTTTGAATCGATAGTGTTGAGAAGCAGGTGGAGCTTGGTGGAGTCTCTCGATATGCAACAATCGGTGGATCAAAATCAACAATATATCGATCTGGATAATGAACCAGAATCCGATTCAAGCCACCATCGAGACCTCAAAGCAGGCATCATACAAACATTGATCAACAGAGTCTAGGCGCGGCAGCCTAGAAGATCTAATGTTGGGATACCTCCAAGGAGATATGGATATGATGATTTGGTGGATATGCACTCCAAGTTCTTTGAACCTACTACTTACAGGGAAGCAAAGTGACATGTACTGAAGCATCTCGGTGGCATGCAAAGCCATGGGAGATGAAATGGAGTCATTATTGAAGAATCAGACTTGGGAATTGGTCAAACGACCCCTACCGACAAGGGAGTTGTGACTTGTAAATGGATCTTCAAGAAAAGGAAGGAATAACAAAAGCGCGAAGGGTCGTATAAGGCACGTTTGGTTGCAAGAGGATTCATCAAAAGGAAGGGTTGACTTTGATGAAATATTTTCACCGGTGGTGAGACACACTTCAATCGTGGTGTTACTAGCAATGGTGGCACAAAGAGATCTGGAACTTGAGCAATTAGATGAAAAGCGCTTTTCTACATGGTGAGGTGGATAAGGAGATATACATGACACACTGAGGGTTTTCAAGTTCTGGAAAGGAAAACTATGTTTGCAAGTTGAAGAAATCATTGTATGGTCTCAAGCAAGCTCCAAGGCAAGTGGTATAAAAGGTTTGATGATTTCATGCTTCAAACAGGTTACAACAGAAGTCCATATGATTGTTGTGTTTACCTGATCTATTTGAAAGATGGATCATATATCTATCTTGTTCTCAGTATGTGGATGACATGCCGATAGTTGCAAAGAAGAAAGTCGATGTTCAAAATCGAAGAACCTTCTTAGTCTTTGAATTTGAAATGAAGGATTTAGGTGCAAAACCAAGAAAATCTTGGGGATGGAGATCGGAGAGATAGAAGTCGTAAGAAATTATTCTTGTCTCGGCGAGGTTATGTGCGAGAAGATATTGGCCAAGTTTGGGATGTCTGTTTGCAAAACCAATAGATACTCCTATGGCATCAAATGTTCATTTTATCTGTTTATGCTTCACAATTTGAAGAGAAGGAGTATATGTCAAAGTTCCCTATGCTAGTGCGGTTGGCGGTTTGATGTATGCCATGGTTTGCACTAGGCCTGATTTGGCTCAGCGATCGGTGTTGTCGCAGGTTTATGGCTCAACTCGGAAAGGAACACTGGAAAGTCGCAAAAGGATATTCGAGATACAGAGAGGTACAAACGGTGATGTTGGTCTCATTTATGGAGGTGATATCGGTGCAGTCACAAAGTTCTTGTGATCGATTATGCAGTGATGTTGATGTGAGAAAATCAATGACCGGGTATGTGTTTACATTGGGAAATGCGGTGGTCACCGGAAAGCTACTCTTCAGGCTCTGATGAGCCTTATCAACTCATCAAGCGAGAATACATGGCTCTTCTTGGAAGCAACTAAGGAGAGGTATCGGTTGAAGGGCTAGTCGGTGATTTGGGGTTGCATCGAGGATCAGTGAGATATATTGTGATGATCTAAGTGCAATATGTTTAGCCAATGATCAGTTCATCATGAGAGAACCAAGCATATTGATGTCGTATCATTTTCTAAGAAATGAGAAGAGGGTTGTGGTGAAGAAGATTGGCACAAAGGAGAATCCTCGATGATATGTTCACTAAACCGATTCAAAGAGAGTAAGTTTCACTTTGCCTGGACTTACTCGAATATTCAAAGCTTGTAATCTGCTTTTGGAAACTCTGTGAGGCGATCGGTGGAGTGGATCTTTGTGGAGATAGTGCGGTACAAGTACATCCGGCATTGACGAATGCATCCGGTACAAGTACATCCGGTTATGCAACTGTTTGACTCACAGTGAGAGTTGAAGTCAAGGTGGAGATTTGTCAAGAAGGTGACTTAAACTCTACATCCAGGTGGAACCAATCGAAGACTCGGTGTGTGATGGGACGGTGAGAAGAGTATTCAATTCGTGTATCGGTAGGGTGGAGTCTCATCGAGCTTACATCGCCAGGTGACTATCGGCAGGTGATAGTCTGTGAGTACTCGAATACTGACAGGTCCCACATCCGCTAATTTCGTTATGTGATGACTATACAAAGTGTCATTAAAAGGAGGACACGTGTAGGGGTATTTATGGTGCATCAGACAAAGATTCCTTGCGGCTGTGGTTTGGGATTTGTGCCTATAAATACAATTGTTGTCTCATTATCTGGGTGTGTTGAAATCAGTAAATTTCAGTGCATAATAAAATATC
Organism: Gentiana macrophylla; assembly: GCA_026214975.1. NCBI lineage: Eukaryota > Viridiplantae > Streptophyta > Magnoliopsida > Gentianales > Gentianaceae > Gentiana > Gentiana macrophylla. The sequence goes on from CM047813.1 coordinate 9,235,579, forward strand.
TCTTTTCTGCCCGTGGTTTTTTTTACCTCTCCCACTGAGGGGTTTTCCACGTTAAATCTGTGTTCTTCTTGTTTCTGTTTTTCTCCTTTGATTGTTTATGTTTGATTGCTTCTGTTTCTGTTTCTTGCATCTGAAGTTATCTCCATCCGTTTTATAACATTCATAAACCTCCTTATTTTCTTTGACACACAGACAAATCAACTCCTCGGTTTTCTTTACTTCAGATGAATAAACTTCTGATTCAACCATAGGGCAGAATGGAACTTCATATGTCACATTCAAAGAATCACTACACAAACATAACACGCAAGTTCGGGAGAAAAGTTGTCTTACCAGCACACAAACACGCACACACACAGACACATGAGGGACAAGAAGAAATACAAAAAAATAAATAAAACAAACATGTGCACACGAACATACCTTGCTTCCAAGTTCTTGAGAAATTTCGAGGGCAAGAGCCCGTTTTACCAGTACCAGGCGGTCCTGCAAGTAGAAGTGCCCTTCCAGCCATCTTCTTTTGGCGTATCATATCAACAACGAGACCGGAAGCTTCTCTAGCTGCTGCCTGACCCACAAATCCAGCAGCCAAAGGTATTGCTTTTCCCATTGGGCTAACAAAAAAAAAAAGCAAAGTCAATGCCTCAACCAAGACATGTGCAAGAGTAAAATCACTGGCCATGAATATTGGTCATAAAAAAACTCTGGATAAACCTCGGCCATTTTCTGTTGTACATAAATTCAGGGGATTCTACATGGGACATGTCAACTCAGCCACATGAAAACAATAGATATGGAAACATATGAACAAAAATACACAAACAAGAAACTTAAAATGAGCCTTACGCTTGAATCGTTTTCATAAAAAATCATTCAAACAAATTTTTCAACTACATCTCTTAGAGATCAGGTTGCTAGTATAGACAACTAAGAAACCCTAGAACCACCGATCAGCTCCGTAATCCATTGAAAGTCATATAAAACTAAATAGGTTGTAAAATCTAGAGTAAAAAAAAGATTGATAAACAACTTACCGTTCAAATGCAATTATCACCAACAGAAGTGGTGACACCGACCGACACGACCATACAAATTATGCTTCGATTTGATAATCGTACAACAAGATCGATATGGGGATGGGGGAGAGGATGAGAGCGAGAGTAAGAAGAAAAATGAAGCTGAGAGTTAGAAGAATAAATGGATTCGTACTCTGTAGACAATCATCATCGGCTCCGGCAAAGACGATCACAATGATGTAAGTAATTGTGTGTAGGATAATAATGTAAAAATTTGTTTGTTAAATAATTTTGTTTACAAGAAACCACTGTTGATCCATATTTGGTAAGTGATAACACATGCTTCTTATAACCATTTAGGTTAAAGGTGGTAAATGACATGTTTTAATCTAAAATGGGTGAGAAGGACAAACATGTAGTAACACATGCATAAAAATATAGTAACACATGTAGTGAGTGTCCTTCTTAACCATTTAAGTTTAAAACATGTCCTTATGGACTCTGACCCCTAGCCATTTATCATTCCGAAAGGATTTGATACCTGCTAGGAAAGGTTATTTCTGCATTTGACTAAGGATTATACGAGTTTTTGTATAGTGAGGTGAGGTTTAGGTATTGAAGCTCTTCTTACTTATCTTACGTTCGAGTATCATCATTTTTATACAGTACGTATTTGCATTGTCAAAATTGTATGAGTTGACCCTAAAAAAAAATTGTATGAGCTGTTATCATATCCATTGATTTTACCATTTCCTGTAGTGGAGCCTTATGATGAAGGCTTTTGAGACTCATTCACCCTTTGTTGTTAAAATATATGATTGTGTATTACTTTTGATTTACTGTAACGCCCCGCTCCCGGATACCGAGCCCTTATCCGGAAGAGAAACGTTCGGCGCGTATAGCATTAAATAAATATAATATTATACGCAAGTCTCTACGTCGTCGTATCAAAATAAAGCAAACGGAAGCTAAAAAGACTCGGGTAAAAACTAAATGCTACTATGAATAGAAAGTAAGCATACTAAAGATGGATAGTTAAATCACAACGGCGAAAAACCCAAACATCTTAAAAGTATAGTACAACAAGTCTAAGGAAAGAAATATAACTAGTCTCGTACAACCTTTACAAAGAAATAAACAAAAAGTTTCGCCAAGACTTCAATGTCTTCAAAAGTCGTCATCTACACTTGGACAACCTGTTCGTCTTCTCACCTCACAATGCATACAAAAGAAAATGCAAAGGAGGTAAATACAAAGTACTTAGTAAAAGTGAGAAGCTAATGAATAACTAAGTTATACAACGAAAGGTTATTATTATGATTATTAAATTACCATTATGAGACCGACTCAATCTAGGGTTCACTTCATGTCCATCAACATGTCATGACTAAACGTTTCTAACTTAACTTATCTTTGTTACAGCATGTTTGCGAGGGCACTACACTTAGTGAGATATGCACTAAGACATGCAAAAGACGCAACCCTATAAAGATAAATCTCTAGCGGTCCCGAGACAGTCATTCCACTTTGTCTGGCCAACCCTAGAGAGCTGACCGGTGAATGTCTATCTCGTTCGTGAGTTTGTCCGACGGGATGATCACTACTTTATCTGGCGGGTCTAGAATCCGGCAGTGATCATCACCACTTTATCTGGCCAAACCTCACATTGCCGATATTGTACTGTGCCTATCCAAGCTCTCATGATGTTTAACCTTTTACTAAGCAAGTATGTATTTATTAAATAGTTAACTAGCCGCCTAAGTGTTTTTAAATAATCTCCCTCACACATACTACTCTCTTCCTAGACCACTAGACATAAACGAGGCCTAGCAATTACACAGACATTGATGAATATTAATTCATCAAAGCACAAGCCCTTTCATGCATTTCCGACGGTCCCGGACTTCAACTCCCTTTAAGAGTACGTCCGGTGCCGGAACCAAACGCATCAGAAACTCAATCGAGGCTTGTTCATTTTCATTTAGTATTATTAGATCAAGAAATAACATTTAAAGCTGGACTCGTAGCTTAAAACAACATTTACCCAAAATCATTTGAATGCGCGCGCATTGCACCTGAAGAGCCCTAAACATGATTTTCTGCAACTTAACGATTTCTAACCCAAATCAAACATGTTTAACATCATCTATCATAAAGAAACAGCAGTAAAAACCTGATTTAAACATAACTAACCATCACGTAGCATCCAACATTCTAACTACAACATAAAACATGATTCTTTGCTACAACTAACACTCAACCTAAACATTGTAAAACCATAATATTCGTTAGGAAGTGACTCTTACCTTAATTTCCAGCAAAACCGAAAGCAAAACGCTAAGCAACTGCAACAACTGTTGATCCTCAACCCCAAAACCTATTTGATCAACAAGAAACCCTAAAATCCTATTTTCTTGGCAAAAACCGAAACTGAAAAGGTGTATAAAACTGCAGATTACCTGGATTAACTGCAGTGAAACTATTTTTAGAATAATCTACACTCCAAGACGATCGTTTCGACTACTCATGGCTGAAAAACAGAGCTACGGATTACAAGATACGAATTTTTGAAGAATCCAACTCTACGAATACCAAAAACTAGGGCTAAACTGAAAACTTACGAAATAAGGATATTTTATTTTCCAAAGTTGCGTCTCCTCGTGCTGATCACTTTTCTCTCCTGCGGCATCTTGAACAGATGAACGGATTGGCCACACGGTTGAAGATTACGTTCTCCTTTTTTTTGCTTTCTTCTGCGTTGCTCTCTTCATTTCCACCGTCCTCTTCTTTATTTTTTTTTCAGAATTTGCGTGGTGTGTGATAAGAGGGGAATTAGAGAATTATTTATAAGACAAATAATTATTATTTTCCTTAAAATAATATCCCATAATCTTTTAATTAAATCTTTTTTAATTAAATAAAAGAAACAAATAATAATTAGGTCGTAGTGATTAAACCTAATTACTATTTACCCTTTCTGAAAAGTCGGGATGTTACATTTATTTTTTTGTGTGTGTATTGTATTGCAACTAAAATGTGTGTTTTTTCCTTTGGGTCAACCTGATTAAGGGGCTAGACAATTAGGACCTAGCTACGACGATATGGCGAACATTTACAAGTGAAAGACATGGAGTAGATCCAAGACAATATGGCGTAGATTTTCATGTAAATGAGAGGGTGTAGATCCGGCTTTACTTCCAAAACATACACTATTATGTAAATATTTGTTTTATGAGTTGATTTGCTCAAATATTGCACTATACACTTACGGAAAATTAAATCATACGTTTTACACGGCATCGTTGCTTTCCAAGCAGATGTTTGTGTAGACTTATTTAGTCACAAATAAAATACATAGACTATGCCCATAGAAGTTTCTTAGTACTTCAGTGTTTTTGTATCTTTTTATGTCCTCATTATCTTAAGCATATCCATTAACCCCGTCCATAATGTACAGGCTTTTTGCTAGATGATTTTATGGTCTTGAGGATAAATGATAGTCTTCTCAAGAGTCTCCTGGACACTAATTTGATGTGTTTTACTCATATATAGGGTAGGGGTAGACATGCGTCTAAGGTTACCGTAGAAGATGATGAACGTCTTAAATATGGGAAGGAATTTTTTTGTCCACTCTGCTTTTGAGTTGGACTGTTTTTTTTGTTGTTCTAAACTACTTTATAAAGAAATGCATTTCCTTCTCCTTTGTATCTTGAAAATATATATATATATATATATATATATATATATATATATATATATATATATATATATATAAATGGACAAATCTTACGTTAATGCAAAATATTTATTTGAACGGTTTTCATGTTTTGTAGAATTTACATTATCTTATTTTTTTCATCCACGTTGTGTTAGTATTTTCTTAGAAAATCATTTTACATTCATATGTATTTTCGATGAGCAACGATGTATTATGTTGCACCATTGCATTATTTTACTTAAGGAATTCCACATGTCTCGAATATTGCACTTATTAAATTTTGATACAAAATCATGTCCTAAATAATACGTGTATTCTTAGTTTTACATCATCCGTGCATTATGCACGGGTTTTTGGCTAGTGTGTGTGTGTGTATATATATATATATATATATAACGTGTCAGCGACGTGTCGTGGCCTTAAGTTTTGAAATTAATTGTATCGCCGTGTCCGTGTCTTGTCATGCGATGTGTCTGTGTCCGTGTCTGTGCAACATAGACTACCACTAATTGGTTTTAGTGCAACGGTAAGCGCTTGATCCTAATAGTTCGATCCACTGGATTGACTTCTCTCAGCAAGAAATGTATACTTGTGATCTCTTGCAAGCTAGACCACCAAGACAACACACCCTGATATTACATCATCTACGAAGCTTCATGGCTATTAATGTCACATATATTATATAATTGAACACATATAACGGATATTTTTAGAAATTAATCAAACTTAATAGCAACTGGGGCTCATGATTTCACTGTGTGCGTGCGTATATTTCGTATCCGTAAAATAAAAAAAATAAAAAAAATATCGGTCCCTAATGAATATAGATATAGATAGAGATAAACCATAAACATAAAGCGGTTATTGAGTTTTGTTTGGATTTTGAATGTTTAATTTGCTATCAACTTTTAAAAAAATGTTAAATATTTTATTTATAGGTTTAATTTTGAATATTTTACGAATCGAAGATATTATAAAAGGTTAAAGGTTGTAAAGGACTGTTTTTTATCTAAAATGAGGAAAAAGGACAAGAAAAAAGATAGTAGTGAGAAGAAAAAACGCGCATGTTACTACATGTATTTACTACATGTTGCTACAACCAAATGTAATGTAATACAATGTAGTGAATGCACGTGTTTTTATTCCTTCTCAACCATTATTTATTTTCTTGTCCTTTTTCTCATTTTTATATATTATTCATTCTTCCAGCTATACTACCTATTATAAATTTACATTTAGAGTGTATTGATCTTTTATATGGGCTAATGACATGTGACAGGTCACCATAAGGATTCATGTGTTTGACCGACATATCTCAGCCCAATTGAGGGCTCGGTGAGGGTATGTATATTACAAACATGTAATGTGTGTATAGATATATATACTCTATGCCATTATAAACCAACCAAAATAGTCAACGGTATCAGATCAAAACCTGTTCGGTCTGTGATATAAGATTTCCCTAAGATCCGGGATATTCTCACCAGAACACCGATCTATCGGAATTACGACATTTGTACAAGAAGACAATTAAAGTCGCTATCATATAACTATTTTTTGTTTTTATACACATTTCGTAGTTTCAAGGAATCGGTGCATAATGGAGGGTGCGTGTAAGAATATCCGTACTTGTGGGCCCTTGTTACTAAACTTAACGGAGGCCTAAAATATAAATCCGTTTGGACTTTTTCACACTTATTAAGAAAGTTAGTTAAATTTGTTATTTGTCATTAATTTTGATTAAAAAGACTAAAATGACCTTTCATTGGTATTAATACAAAGTAGTAAAAAGTGGTTGGTATATAATAAATGAAGAGTAGAGTGAGAAAAAAAGTAATAAATGTTTTATTTGTTTTCTAAATGGATTATCATTTTGGGACAAAACCAAAAAAATTAAATAAACTTACATTTTGGGAGGTAGTAATAAAAAACTGGATTGTGGAAACATAGTCGGTGCAATTAAGATAAGTAGCCACCGTACCGCATCTCCAAACCCTAAGCCTCTTTTCGTTCCTTTTCAGTTTCAACTGGATCGTGAGGAGATCGAAAACGTTCTGAGATTGATGGATGAACCAAAGAAATTTCGTTCCTGAAAATGGATTAACAAACTTTTGTCCAATAAACCAAAGAAACTTCGTTTTGGGAAAGGGATTAAAAAACTTTTGTGGAAGATGGCAAAACTAGAGAAATTTTCTATTGGGAAATAGGTTAACGATCTTTTGTCCAAGATGCGCAGCATCCCGGACGACGCCATGGTAAAAGAGGTCTTTCTCTGGGAACTTGTCCGTAACGCAGATTATGTAAGTATAATTGCCATTCCTTTGTCTTTCTTTCTTATTCTCTCTTCAATATATAGATATCGCTTTTTCATTCGTTAATTATGTGGTTTTCTGCATGGTTTTAATTTGTATGAGAGTTCAACTTTCCTCCATCCGCGGATTCATGACTTCACTATCTTGTATGTGTATCTCACTCGTTTGAACTGCCTACTTGTTCCATTGTGCTTCTTATTTATGCTTCATATTTGTGCTGTTAGTGGTAGTTTTATTTTGGTGTTGTGATAACTAGAAGGCCCTGCCCGGAATTTCATTGCTTCATATCTTGTGTGTGCAGGGGCGGCTCCAGGAATCTTGACTTAGGGGTCAGAAATTTGTCAATTTTTTTCCATATCACACGTATATTTGGATATTCAATTCTATACATGTAATTATGAAGCGATACATAAAAATAAGGGGGTCGATACATAAAAATGAGGGGGTCAATTTCATACATATATATATATGTATATATGTGTTTATAAAAAATATTATCTACTATTTATGCATAATATTTTTATTAGGGGGTCGGCGGCACACGCTGGCCTATATGTAGTGCTGCCCATGCGTGTGTGTGTGTTTGTGTGTGTGTGTGTGTGTTGTGGTGGTGGTTCTTTCTTTCAAGTGTCACCTACAATGCTTGATAGAGTGTATATATTCTTACGCTTATTATTTGAAAATTTAGGCCCTTGCCCTTCTCCGGTTGGAAAGTTTAGTTGACAAGACCAAGTATGGTGATCCACCATTACTTTTCATTCACATAATCCCCGACGAGAAGAACAACACCTTGTCCGTGTACGACAGAGGCATTGGAATGACCAAGGATGGTGAGTTTGGGACGAGGGGGGAGGGGGGTTTTTCCTGTCATGAAAACTATGCATTTTAATGATTTGAATTTCTAATAATCAGCTGGCAAATTATTGGTTTTGTTTGGGCTAAATTACAATTTTGGTCCTCTAACTAGATACGTTTTTTCGATTTTGGTCCTGGTTTTTCTCCGGCGACAATTTTAGTCCTGTAAGTGGTCTTTTTTTTGCAAAAATAGTCCTGAACACCGGTAAGACAACATACATGACTAAAATTGTCGCCGAAAAGACCACTTACAGGACTAAAATTGTCACCGGAAATGACCAATTTTAGTCCTGTAAGTGGTCTTTCTGGTGTTCAGGACTATTTTTGTAAAAAAAAGATCACTTACAGGACTAAAATTGTCGCCGGAGAAAAACCAGGACCAAAATCGAAAAACGTGTCTAGTTAGAGGACCAAAATTATAATTTAGCCGTTTTGTTTGATATTTTTTATTTTATTTTTTTGTAGATTTGGTGAGCAAGCTTGGTACCATTGAATGGGTTGCCTACCTAGCCAAATACATGAAAACCATTGATAAATATTCGACACATGCTGCTGATGTTGATCTCTATTCAGAGGATTGTTCTCTTGGTTTCTATTCAACTTACATGGTTGCTGACAAGGTCGTGGTCACTACTGTCAGTAAAGTGACTTAACCTCTACATTTTGGTGGAACCAATCTGAAGACTCAACTGAGTGATGGTCAGCTGAGAAGTGTATTCAATTCTGTGCATCAGTAGGGTGGAGTCTCATCGAGCTTCGTCGGCGCAGGTGACTATCGGCAGGTGATAGTCTGTGAGTACTTGAATACAAAGCAGGTCCCACATCCGCTAATTACATTATGTGATGACTATATAGTGTCATTAAAAGGAGGACACGTGTAGGGGTATTTATGGTGCATCAGACAAAGATTCCTTTGCGGCTAGGGTTTAGGGATTTGTGCCTATAAATACAGATTGTTGTCTCATTGTCTCGTGTGTGTTGAAATCTGTAAAATTCGGTGCATAATAAAATATCTCTTTTCTCGCCCGTGGTTTTACCTCCCACCGAGGGGTTTTCCACGTTAAATCTGTGTTCTTCTTGTTTCATTTTCTCCTTTGATTGTTTATGTTTGATTGCTTCGCTTCGCTTTTTGCATCCGAAGTTATCTCCATCCGTTTACAACAAGTGGTATCGAGCAAGGTTACGGAGAAAACAATCTGCACGATCAACTTCATCTTCACCAAGGCCTTGACAAGGTGCTAGGATCTGTGATAAAGTTGTGATCTTTAGCAAGAAAAGATGTCGCAGTGAAACGTAAAAATCGATAAATACTGAGGAAGGAGCAGTTTTGGTCTCGTGGCAAATCAAGATGCGCGTGCACTCTTGAAACAACAGGGTTTGTGGAATCCTTTATCGACAAACCAAATACAAGTGCAGCAGATTATGCGGCCTGGAAGAGAAAGCACATTCAACCATCATGTTGTGCTTATCTCGATGATGTTATCACCGAGGTTCTGCCGAGGAAGACACGCGACCAAGTTGTGAAAGAAGCTTGAAAGCCTTGTATATGACCAAGTCACCGACGAACAAGTTGTTGTTGAAACAGAGGTTGTTCGGTTTGAAGATGCATGAAGGAGTCCATCGAGGAACATCTGGACCAGCTGAACACAATATTGCTTGATTTAAGGAATATTGATGTTAAAATTGAAGATGAAGATGCAGCCCTAATCCTGTTGGTGTCACTACCGGCATCATATGAAAACTTTGTGCAGTCTTTCATAGTTGGAAAGGATCTGATGAGCTTTGGAGGATGTAAGGTCCGCCTTACATGCCAGTGGAGCTTAGACACAAGGTCGCCGACAGAGCAGTCAGTTTCTTTGGGCTAGTAGCTAGCAAAGCAATAGTGGAAAAGGATATGGACGAGAAGAAGAAAAAGAAGTCGGTGTCCAAAGGTCCTAAGTCCTACGATGTCCGTAATTATTGTAAGGAGCAGGGACATTGGAAGTCCAATTGTCCAAGGAAGAAGAAACAGCAGGAAGGCAATTCTGGCACAGCAGCTTTGGCTACTGAGCAATCTAATGAGGATCTGGTTCTAGTTGCAGGAGATTCTACACACCACAATGATGTGTGGATACTTGATTCTGGAGCATCCTACCATATTTGTCCAAACAGGGAGTGGTTTTCTACTTATGACCAGATAGATGGTGGTCAAATCTATATGTTCAACAGCAAGGTTTGCAAAGTTGTGGGAATTGGCTCGAGTAAAGTTAAGATGAGAGGATGGTAAATTTTGTACATTGAAAGATGTAAGACATGTTCCTGAGATGACCAAGAATTTGGTATCTCTTAGTCTACCTTGATGCTGACAAGGGTTCAATTTCAAGGGTGAAGGTGGGATGTTGAATGTCTTCAAAGATTCAATTGTAGTCCTCAAAGGCATCAAGCAGGGAACCTTGTATATATTACAAGGATTGTATCAGCCTCTTCTTCTTTGTTGCATCCTCAGCTGATTCACCGCCTCTCAAGCAGACTCAAATTGTGGGCACATGAGACTAGTTCACATGGGTGAAAGGGTATCTGAGTTCTTTCTTCAAAGAGGTTTTCTTGGGGATATAAGGTCAAGAATCGGACTTTTGTGAACATTGTGTGTTTGGGAAATTGCATAGAAGTAAATTCTCAGCAGGTTGCACAATACAAAGGCAACACTTGATTATATCCATTCAGATCGCTTGGGGTCCATCAAGAGTTGAGTCATTGGGTGGTCACAGATATTTTATGTCATTCATAGATGACTATTCAAGGATGACTTGGGTGGTGATGATGAAGAACAAAAGTGATGCATTGGTAACTTCAAGCAAAGTGGAAGGCCCTAGTGGAGAATCGGTTAAGCAAGAAAATCAAGAAGTTTCGATGCAGATAATGAGTGCGGAATTCGCTGGACGGATTTTGATTCATTTTGTGCGGTGAGGTATTGCCGGACATCATCATCAGAAGGAATACACCTCACGAAGAATGGTGTATTGAAAGGATGAATCAAACTCTCTTTGGAGAGGGCAAGATGTATGCTTCTCAATTTGGTTTATCAAGGAGATTTTTGGCGAGAGGTGTAAAAGCGACTTGCTACTTAATCAACAGGAGTCCTCACACAGGATCAATCTCAAGACACCATTTGAGATGTGGTCGAGGCAAGCCTCTTGACTACTCGATTCTAAGGGTTTTGGAAGTACAACTTACTATCATGTTAGTGAAGGAAGTTGGAGCCAAGAACCAAGAAGGAGTGTTTGTGGGGTATGGTGATGGAGTGAAGGGATATAGAATTTGGTCATCGCAGAGTCCAGAGTAATCCTCGGCAGGATGTTGTGTTTGATGAAAATTCTATGTTAAACTCATCGGTGGGGAGGTCTCATCGAGTGCAAAACCGATCTTGAATCGATAGTGTTGAGAAGCAGGTGGAGCTTGGTGGAGCTCTTGATATGCAACAATCGGTGGATCCAAATCAACACTATCTTGATCCGGATAATGAACGAGAATCCGATCCAAGCCGACCATCGAGACCTCGTGAGGCGTCATACAAACATTGATCGCCAGAGTCTAGGCGCCAAAGATTCTAGAAGATCTAATGTTGGGATACCTCCAAGGAGATATGGATATGATGATTTGGCTGGATATGTGTCTCGGATTTTATGCGATGAAAAACAACAAGTAATAAATATTTATAAATCCGGTATTCCCAAGTGTAGGGATCGTAGCATAGCGATTAATACCGGAGTCGATCACAGGGAATCGGGGTATCTAGTTCATTAATTTTCCTAAGATTGATACTATTATTACTAAACCTAAACTAAAACGGAAAATAAACTGGACAGAGGATTGTCAGTCCAATGCCAGGAAGACATCGTTGCGAACAAAGATAAAATTTAAACTACAAAGAAAATAAACAAGACAATGATCATGGTGATTAAACAATGAACAAACAATAATCCACCGATCCCGCAACCCTCAATTTCCTCTCTAAACTATCTTATGATGATTTAATTCAAGTTGTGGTTCACCTATCAAAAGTATGAATTCCTACTCTCGTAGATAATTCGTCTATCAATCTCATCATCTCTCGATCTATAGAGATTAACGCTCTCAAAACAAGGTGTAAGATCTCTCAATCTAGCAACCTAGATATCTAACCTATCAACTCTCGTTATGTCAAGGTTAAAAATCCCATCTTTCCTATGGTGATCTAAGGTTTACACCGACTCTCGTCATACGGTAAACATCAATGACAATTCATCTTTCGATATCGATTGCATAACAAATAATCAAAGAAAAGATAACAACTTTGAATTAAAATCACAACATAAACTCAGATTGGAAATAGAAAAACCTGATGGAAAAGATTCAAATCGTTTGAACATGTTCATTTCAAGCGTTGAGCATAAAACGCAAAGCGAAAGAAACAGTAAATAAAGCGGAAAAGAAGAAACGACCCTCGGCCGGCCAAGCACCAAGGCTCAGACGGCCGAGGTCACTTGGCATGAAAAACTAGGGTTTTCTCAAGTAATATGCGTGTATGGTCTATGTCCTAGGGTTTGATAATGCGTTGTATTTATAGGGAATAAATTCGATTTGCTGTAAGTCGGCCGCGGACGCCCGTCTGCATGGATTGGACGCCCGTCCAAGAAAGTTTGGAACTCTCTGATATGTTTTTCACCTCTTGGACGCCAGTCTGCTTTGATGGACGCCCGTCCACTGGACGGGAAAAATAGACGAACGTTCAGCTTTGACTTGAACTTGATATTTCCATCTTTATCTTCTTTTTCTTCAGATCAATCCGATTTTAACACATTCTAAATCCTTTTCCAAGCCGGAATTGTGTACCTACAAGTCATCAAACATATTGCAAAATGTAGTATCTTCCAAATCAACATAAAACCATCAATTTTACACATAATTCATACGATTTTGCAACTAACCCATTAAAAACATCACTTGCTAAATATTTCAATATAAAGCTCGATTTCTATGAAAAACATCCAAATATGGGGGAAATTGATATAAAATATATCCTTATAAAACGTATAAAATCACCCTTAACAATATGCACTCCAAGTTGCTGAAGAAGTAGAGGTTGCTGAACCTACTACTTATAGGGAAGCAGTGACATGTACAGAAGCATCCCAGTGGCATCTTTGCCATGGGAGATGAAATGGAGTCATTGTTGAAGAATCGAGACTTGGGAATTGGTCAAACGACCCTCATCGACAAGGAGTCGTGACTTGTAAATGGATTTTCAAGAAAAGGAAGGAATAACAAAGCGAAGGGTCGGGTATAAGGCACGTTTGGTTGCAAGAGGATTGATCAAAAGGAAGGGGTTGACTTTGATGAAATATTTTCACCAGTGGTGAGACACACTTCAATCGTGGTGTTACTAGCAATGGTGGCACAAACAGATCTGGAACTTGAGCAATTAGATGTGAAAGCGCTCTACATGGTGAGGTGGATAAGGAGATATACATGACACGGCTGAGGGTTTTCAAGTTCCTGGCAAAGAAAACTATGTTTGCAAGTTGAAGAAATCATTGTATGGTTTGAAGCAAGCCCCAAGGCGATGGTATAAAAGGTTTGATGATTTTATGCTTGGCGAGGTTACAACAAAGTCCTTATGATGTTGTGTATACCACATCAATTTGAAAGATGGATCATATATCTATCTTGTTCTCAGATGTAGATGACATGCCGATAGATCGCAGCTGAAGGAAGTCGATGTTCAAAATCAAGAACCTTCTCAGTCTTTGAATTTGAAATGAAGGATTTGGAGTGCGACCAAGAAAATCTTGGGGATGGAGATCCGGAGAGATAGAAGTCGGAAGAAGTTGTTCTTGTCTCAAAGCAGGTTATGTCTGAGAAGATATTGGCCAAGTTTGGGATGTCTGTTTGCAAAACCAATAGATACTCCTATGGAATCAAATGTTCATTTGTCTGCATTTATGCTTCTTCTGATCACTCAAGAGAAGGAGTATATGTCAAAAGTTCCCTATGCTAGTGCGGTTGGTAGTCGATGTATGCCATGGTTTGCACTAGGCCTGATCCGCTCGAGCAAATCGGTGTTGTCGGCAGGTTTATGGCTCAACCTGGAAAGGAACACTGGAAAGTTTGTTAAAAGGATATTCGTGTACCGAGAGGTACGGTGATGTTGGTCTCATTTATGGAGGTGATATCTTGAGTGCAGTCACAAAGCTCTTTGTGATCTTGATTATGCAGTGATGTTGATAGAAAATCAATGGATGGTTATGTGTTTACATTGGGAAATGCAAGAGTCACCGAAAGCTACTCTTGAGGCTCTGATAGCCTTATTAACTCATTGGCGTAATATATGGCTCTTCTTCAAGCGGCTAAGGAGGATATCGGTTGAAAGGGCTAGTCGTTGATTTGGGGTTGCATCAGGATCAGTGAGATATATTGTGATGATCTAAGTGCAATATGTTTGGCCAAGGATCAGAGTTCATCATGAGAGAACCAAGCATATTGATGTCGTATCATTTTTCGAGAAATGAGAAGAGGGTTGTGGTGAAGAAGATTGGCACAAAGGAGAATCCTGGCGATATGTTCACTAAACCGATTCAAACAGAGTAAGTTCTAGCTTTGCCTGGACTTACCGAATATTCAAAGCTTATAATCTGCTTTGGAAACTCACCACCGGAGGCGGATCGGTGGAGTGGATCTTTGTGGAGATAGTCCAGGTACAAGTACATCCGGCATTGACGAATGCATCCGGTACAAGTACATCTGGTTATGCAACTGTTTGACTCTGGGAGAGTTGAAGTCAAGGTGGAGATTTGTCAAGAAAGTGACTTAAACTCTACATTTTGGTGGAACCAATCAAGACTCGGTGAGTGATGGTCACCGTGAGAAGTGTATTCAATTGCGTGCATGCATCGGTAGGGTGGAGTCATCGAGCTTCACATCGGCGAGGTGACTAACAAAGCAGGTGATAGTCTGCCGAGTACTTGAATACAACAGGTCCCACATCCGCTAATTCTATTATGTGACGACTATCTGGTGTCATTAAAAGGAGGACACGTGTAGGGGTATTTATGGTGCATCAGACAAAGATTCTGGCGGCTAGGGTTTAGGGATTTGTGCCTATAAATACTGCTTGTTGTCTCATTGTCTCGTGTGTGTTGAAATCAGTAAAATTCAAAGTGCATAATAAAATATCTCTTTTTCGCCCGTGGTTTTTACTCTCCCACCGAGGATTTTCCACGTTAAACTGTGTTCTTCTTGTTTCTGTTTTCTCCTTTGATTGTTTATGTTTGATTGCTTCGCTTTTGTTTCTTGCATCCGAAGTTATCTCCATCCGTTTTACAACAACTACAAAGAAGAAGGGTCATAATCCGTATGTGTGGGAGTTCAATGCAAATGAAAATGGTGGTTCTACTTTCAGCGTTGTTGTTTGCTTTGCTGCCGAGGTGGTGATATACTTGATTGGGCACAAAGGTTACTCTACACCTCAAAAAAGATTACCATGAATACCTCAAGGTGCATAAATTGCAAGAATTGGTTAACAAGTACCCGAAGGAAATGTATTTTTACCCAATCTTCATTTTGGATGAGAACAAGACTCCCATAGGGGTGGAACAAAAGGTCAAGGAGGAAGAGGAACCCTTGGAGGTGCTGAAGGAACGGTACAAGGATATTCGAGACTTGTTCGTTGAGCATATTAGGGGAAAGGCGAAGAATGTTGACGTTGTCATCACTGAGCGTGTTGCGGAGGTATTTTGTAATCTGTCTGTGGTTGATGATGGTATGTCAAAATTGGAAATCAACCCGAGACACCCTGACATGGAAGACTTTAAGAAGATGGTCGAGTCCGGCGACATAAACGATGAAGAGTTTGTTTAGTAAGGCTCTGAAGATTGAGATTCTTCTACACTTTGACTTGTGCCTATTGAGCATCAGTAACTATGACAGGATATATCATATATGGGACATCTTTTTATGAAAAAACCATGAAAGCCTTATCGTTAGGCGACGAGTACAAGTGGAGGTGCAAGAATAGGTGTTAGTTAATTTCTGGTGTGAATGCTTTTTTTTTTCTTCTGTGGTTTTGTTATGTTAAACATAAAGTAGTAGTAATATTTTGATGCTTTTAAATATGTGTTTCTTGTTTAATTAATTAATGATGAATGTTTGTTTAATTACCTTTATTATTATTTCGTCAATTAATTTGGGTTATAAAAATATCCGATCGGATCCTGCCACAGAGTACGCTACCGGAGCACTGTGTTCAAGTTCTAATCAGGCTCAACGGGAGGCGGTGGAGGCCGGTATAATTAATGATGCAGTTATTATTGCTTGTCCAAAGCGATTGCACTAAACGGGACAAGAAAAAACCTCAATTACTTTTAAAGTGATTAATAATGTTTGTGTACAATGTAGAGACTGTAAGTCTGTAAATCCAATCAGGGGCGGACCCACTTATGCACGGGTGGTCACATTCCCGGCCCCAAATCATCATGCCTCCTCCATCCATGTATCCTGTGCCTCCAAATTTTTATTATTCAGTAGTAGTGTTAATATTAAGATGTTATGTGTGCTTTTCTTAAACAAAAGAGCTTATATCACAGTGGTTTAAAGAACAAACCATTTTGATCTGAATAATTACAGGTTGTAAGTTCAAATCCCACTACCAACATTTTTATTTTTTTTAGGATTTTTTTAATTTGCAGTTTATATATACCAAGCACTCATCCAAAAATTTTTCCTGGTTCCGCCACTGAATCCAATTGAAGGTCGCTAATCTATTATTTGGACGAGATTTTGTTAAAGGTTAATTGGTAAAATCAGGGGCGGAGCTACTGAGGCCATAGAGGGGACGTGTGCCCCCCCCCCCTCGGTTTTTGAGAAATTACCGGTATACCCTTATATATTTTGAGATTAGTCTGCTTTGCGTATATATATTATATATCGCTTGTAATAAACAAACGAAACGGCTGGCGAAGCGGTTAGATCTCTAATTTTGGTCCAGAACGTCAATGGTTCAATTCCCTATACCTGCATTTATAATTGTTTTTTTTGTTTTTTTTACCATTTTGCTTATTCAATTGTGTGTGTTATGTCTCATATTTTTTATTTACCATTTTGCTTATTCAATCGTTTGTGTTATATCTCATATTTTTTATTTACAATTTTGCTTGTTTAATTATGTGCGTTATGTCTTATATTTTTTTTTGTCATTTTGCTTCTTCAATTATATATATGTATATATAAACGTACGAGGCGAGTGTATGGGGTTCTCAATTTTTTTTATGAAATTACAGAAATAATATATAGGGCGATAGAGAGTTGTGTCCCTCCTGAACCGAAATCCTGGCTCCGCCACTGGGTAAAATGGATAAATTATGGATTCTTTTTCACGCTTTCTGTCATTTTTATGTTCAGCATTTGTGTTTTTTTCTTCACTTTTATATATTTAATCTATGTCTAATTTGGTATTGACAGCATGCTAATTGGGTTAAATGTGCCTACAATCTTAGGACGGAACTTTGTTGTGTTTGTCAATTATTTACAAACGTTGTAGTAAAATTTACATGCGTGTGTTAGAAAAATAAGGTTTGATACGGTGTGTTTAGGATTTTACTCGACCGTGATTTTCTGTACATATCAATATCTGTAGTCCGTGTTAGGAGATCTAGACGAGGGTTTCAAATTTAATTTGAAAAGCAATCAGTCTGTTCTTATCTTCTGTATAATAAATTCATTAATCATAAATCATATCTTTAATTTCCCATTTCAGCTTAGCTTTGCATTTAAATGTAAGTCTGCACGTTGCTCCAGTGATGTTACTTGTAGTGCATACTAATCAACCCAACCCAATGCATCTGCTCCATCGACATTCCTGCATAAATAAATAATAGTTATATTATTAAACATTAAGTTGAGTAAAATGACAAAATGAACCCAATTATACAGCAGCAGACTTCTTTTTCCCAATGTCTAAATTAAACAAATAATGTTCAAATACCGTGAAGCAAGGAGGCACAACACCAAAACAACCAAAGCCGATAATAAGTATAAAAAAAAATATATTAAAAAAACAAAAAAGAAACAAAAACCATCAAGTTTGGGATCATGAAAATGCCACTATCAAGAAGAACCATCATAACAATGTTGTATTCAAAGAGTAGTAATCTCAAACATACCAAAAGAGCCATGACTGAACAGACCTAATTAAACATACTTCATAATACCTCCCGATAGACCTAAAAGCCAAGGAAAACAGAGAATCAAAACACAACTCTGTCTAAGTACCATTGTAGATGAATGGGATCAAGCTATATTAACGTAGTTCTGGAGGTTGGAGGAGACGGTCATTTTATAGACATCTTTCACGGGTGAGTTAAGGATACTGCCATCGACGTCGTGGTTAATCGTATGAGGTAGTTGAACAAGTGGTCATGGAGCAATCATGACCCTATAAGCAAAAGTCATGGGCCAGTTATAAAAATTTGAAGTAATGTCATGTTTGACTGAAGTAACCGCTATCTGAGTCCGTGCGTAGACTTATACCGAGCCACGGATATCTAACCGAGGCGAGCTGGCACCAAGTCGATGATACGAGCTGGTAAGACTTGTTCCTCGACCCGATCATGGGTTGAATGAATCGACTTGTAACATGTCGGTAACTAAAGAGCCTATATCGCCTCGAGAAGATTACTTCCTTGAGGCCGGGATCCATCCGGGGCTCGACACATCATCGAGCTTATTGGGTCTGCTTTGTCTTGGGAAGATCTGGCATGAGCAATCGGGTAATTAGGTGCCACGTGTACGATTCGGGTCATACCCACGTCACTTATTCATTAAGTATATCATGTAAACTCACACGTTTTTACCGTTTGATTTAAGCTTTCATTGTTCCATGGCTTATTAGTGACAAATGTATAGCATATACTACAAATAGAAAGTATTATTGTGAAAATTAATCGAACTCAAATAAGGGAAACGGGTATTATTATTTTTTTCTGAAAGGGAAATGACTATATATATTTCACGGCATCTCCTCCCTCTTCAAAAACCCTCTTTGTCAGATCGCAATCGTAAAACACCCATAAGATGGCGGCACAAGAGAAAATTCCTTTTGGGAAAGTCGTCTCCAAACTTTTAGATAAGATGAATGGCATCTCGCACAGAGCCAATGAGGTCTTTCTCTGGGAGATTGTTTGTAATGCAGCTCGTGTAAATCCTCTGTCTTTCTTGTTCTCTTCAGTATATCTGTTTTCTTTTGTTAAAATTTGGTTTTGATTTGTACGATTTCAACTTTCCTCCATCCTATTTTTTTTCCCTATCTGCGGTTTAGGGTTTTGCGTGTCTAAGATGACATCCTGCTTTTGTTTGTAGTTTGAACTAACATATCCCTATGTTGTTATTGTTGTTGGAATCATGTGCTTCCTGTTGTTTTGTTTCTCTGTGATCTGATTTCCAGCAATATATATATATATGGAGAAAATTGGAATTTTCGTCCGATTACTTTACCCGTTTTCGATTTTAGTCCTGTTTTTTCTCCGGCGAGAATTTTAGTCCTGTATCTTTTAAAAACGTTGCAAAAATGGTCCTGTCCATCCGAAAAAGCTGACTGGACTCATTTTCCGGAAAAATTTGCTGATGTGGCAGCCACATAACGCTGACATGGCACTTTGAAGTACATAACTAAAATTTTTTGCACCATTTTTAAAAATACAGAACTAAAATTCTCGTCGAAGTAAAAACAGGACTAAAATCGAAAACAGGTAAAGTTATCGGACGAAAATTCCATTTTTCCCTATATATATTATACATAATGGAACCTAATTAGGGACTCTTCTGCTTTGTTTTGTTTCTTTGGGTGTTAAAATACTAATAATATACACTCCGATTTCTGAATATGTTTTCTGATTACAATTATTTGATTGTAGGCTCTTTACGAAATGCGTCTTGAGACTTTGTTTGAAACCGATCTGATTGGTGATCGAGGGCTTTTCATTGACATAATCCCTGACAAGAGTAATCACACCCTGTCCATTGTCGACAACGGCATTGGAATGACGGAGGATGGTGAGTTTGGAGGGCTCTCTAATAATAGATTCTTTTAATAATTGTTTTCTGTTGCTGGAATTTATTTGTTTCGTTTGATATTGCAGATTTGAAGAACATACTTTTTACCGTTCTGGAGCTTGCACTGGAAAAATACAAGAATGCCAGTGATAAACTTGTGAAAAACAAAGTAAATGTTCATCAGTTTTATACGCGTAATTAGGATCTTCGTCTTGGTTTCTTTGCAGCTTACATGGTTGCTGACAAGGTTCAGATCACTACAAAGAATTATGGTGGTGACAAGCAGTGCACCGTGTTTTCCTCAGCTAGGGATAGGTCGTTCTTCTTCGTTGACCGGCCATGTACCAGGTCGTGTGTTATAAAACGGATGAAGATAACTTCAGATGCAAGAAACAGAAACAGAAGCAATCAAACATAAACAATCAAAGGAGAAAAGCAGAAACAAGAAGAACGCAGATTTAACGTGGAAAACCCCTCGGTGGGAGAGGTAAAACCACGGGCGTAAAAGAGATATTTTATTATGCCTTTGAATTTTACTGATTTCAACACACTCAGACAATGTGACAACAACTGTATTTATAGGCACAAATCCCTAAATCCTAGCCGCAAGGAATCTTTGTCGATGCACCATAAATACCCCTACACGTGTCTTCCTCCTTTAATGACCTTTGTATAGTCATTGTCACATAATGTAATTAGCAGATGTGGGACCTGCAGATTCGAGTACACGCAGACTATCACCTGGCCGATAGTCACCTCACGATGAAGCTCGGTAGACTCCACCCTACTGATGCACAGAAACGAATACACTTCTCAGCTGACCATCACTCAGCTGAGTCTTCAGATTGATTCCACCAGATGTAGAGTTTAAGTCATTTTACTGACAAATCTCCACCTTGACTTCAACTCTCCCTAGAGTTAAACAGATTGCATAACCAGATGTACTTGTACCAGATGCATTCGTCAATGCCGGATGTACTTGTACCGCACTATCTCCACAAAGATCCACTCCCACCGAATCGCCCTCGGTAGAGTTTCCAAATGCATTATAAGCTTTGAATATTCGGTAAGTCGTAAAAGCCTGGAACTTACTCTGTTGAACTGGTTTAGTGAACATGTCAGCAGGATTATCCTTGGTGCTGATCTTCTTCACTACAACCCTCTTCTCATTCCTCAAGAAATGATACCTGACATCAATATGCTAGGTTCTCTCATGATGAACCCGATCCTTGGCCAAACATATTGCACTTAGACTGTCACAATATATCTCAGCCTGATCCTGATGCAACCCCAAATCACTGGCTAGCCCCTTCAACCAGATACCCTCCTTAGCTGCTTCAGTAAGAGCCATATATTACCGCTTCAAGAGTTGATAAGGCTCATCTGTAGCTCGAAGAGTAGCTTTCGGTGACTCATCGCATTTCCCAATGTAAACACATAACGATCATTGATTTTCTCATGTCAACATCACCTGCATAATCAAGATCACAAGAGAGCTCGTGACTGCACTAAAGTATCACCTCCATAAATGAGACCAACATCATTTGTACCTCTCGTGTACTGAATATCCTTTTAATGACTTTCCAGTTGTTCCTTTCCAGTGTTGAGCCATAAACTCGCCGACAACACTGACGCGCTCGAGCAGATCGAGCCTAGGCATACCATGGCATATATCGGACTACCAATTGCACTAGCATAGGAACTTTTGACATATACTCCTTCTCTTGGTGATTGTGAAGCATAAGCAGACAAATGAACATTTGATGCCATAGAGTATTTATTGGTTTTGTGTGCAGACATCCCAAACTTGGCCAATATCTTCTCACATAACCCTTTGAGACAAGAACAACTTCTTCCGACTTCTATCTCTCCAGATTTCCATCCCCAAGATTTTCTTGGTCGCACCCAAATCCTTCATTTCAAATTCAAGATCGAGAAGGTTCTTGAGATTTTGAACATCGACTTCCTTGTGCAGGCTATCAAAGATGTCATCCACATACAGGACAAGATAGATATATGATCCATCTTTCAAATAGATCAGAATAAACACAATAATCATATGGACTTTGTTGTAACCATCTTTGAAGCATGAAATCATCAAACCTCTTATACCTTCGCCTTGGAGCTTGCTTCAAACCATACAATGATTTCTTCAACTTGCAAACATAGTTTTCTTTGCCAGGAACTTGAAAACCCTCAGCCGTGTCATGTATATCTCCTTATCCACCTCACCATGTAAAAGCGGTTTTCACATCTAATTGCTCAAGTTCCAGATCTGTTTGTGCCACCATTGCTAGTAACACCCTGATTGAAAGTGTGTCGACCACCGGTGAAAATATTTCATCAAAGTCAACCCCTTCCTTTAATCGAATCCTCTTGCAACCAAACGTGCCTTATACCGACCCTTCGCTTTGTTATTCCTTCCTTTTTCTTGAAAATCCATTTACAAGTCACGGCTCCCTTATCGGTGAGGGTCGTTTGACCAATTCCCAAGTCCTGGTTCTTCAACAATGACTCCATTTCATCTCCCATGGCAGCATGCCACTGGGATGCTTCAGACATGTCATCGCTTCCCTATAAGTAGTTGGTTCAAGAACCTCTACTTCTTCAAAGAACTTGGAGTGCATATCCACCAAATCATCATATCCTTATCTCCTTGGAGGTATCCCGACATTAGATCTTCTAGCTCTTTGGCGCCTAGACTCTCTTGATCAATGTTTGTATGACGCCTCGCCGAGGTCTCGTGAGGTGGCTTGGATCGGATTCGGTTCATTATCCGGACAAGATATAGTGTTGATTTGGATCCACCGATTGTTGTATATCAAGAGACTCCACCTGAAGCTCCACCTGTTTCTCAACACTATCAGATTCAAAGCCTTTGGTTTGGACTCAGTAGACCTCCCACGCTGATGAGTTTAACATAGAATTTTCATCAAACACAACGCCCCTGCTGAGGATTACTCTGGACTCTGCTGATGACCAAATCCTATATCCTTTCACTCCATCACCATACCCCACAAACACTCCCTTCTTGGCTCTTGGCTCTTGGCTCCAACTTCCCTTCACTAACATGATAGTAAGCTGTACTTCCAAAAACCCTTAGAACTGAGTAGTCAGCAGGCTTGCCTGACCACATCTCAAATGGTGTCTTGAGATTGATTCTGTGTAAGGACTCTGGCTGATTAAGTAGCAAGTCGTCTTAAATGCACTTCGCCCAAAATCTCCTTGATAAACCAAATGAGAAAGCATACATCTTGCCTCTCCGGTAGAGTTTGATTCATCCTTTCGGCTACACCATTCTC
Organism: Gentiana macrophylla; assembly: GCA_026214975.1. Classification (NCBI taxonomy): domain Eukaryota; kingdom Viridiplantae; phylum Streptophyta; class Magnoliopsida; order Gentianales; family Gentianaceae; genus Gentiana; species Gentiana macrophylla. The sequence continues at coordinate 9,258,845 of CM047813.1, forward strand.
TGAGGTGTATTCCTTACATATGATGTCCGGCAATACCTCATTTGCACAAAATGAATCAAAATCCGTCCAGGTAATTCCGCACCATTATCTGCACGAAGCTTCTTGATTTTCTTGCCTAACCGATTCTCCACTAGGGCCTTCCACTTCGCTTGAAGTTATGAATGCATCACTTTTGTTCTTCATCATCACCACCCAAGCCATCCTTGAATAGTCATCTATGAATGACACAAAATATCTGTGACCACCCAATGACTCAACTTTTGATGGACCCCAGTGATCTGAATGGATATAATCAAGTGGTCCCTTTGTATTGTGCAACCTGCTTTGAAAATTTACTTTATGCAATTTCCCAAACACACAATGTTCACAAAAATCCATTCTTGACCTTATATCCCCAAGAGAACTCTTGAAGAAAGAACTCGTGCATACCCTTTCACCCATGTGACCTAGTCTCATGTGCCACTGGTGAAGTCTCATTGAGGCGGTGAATCACGAGGATGCAATAAAAAGAGTGTTGTGATCTGATGAGATCCTTGTAATATATACAAGGTTCCCTCTTGATGCCTATGAGGACTACAATGAATCTTTGAAGACATTCATTTGCCCACCTTCACCCTTGAAATTGAACCCCTTGTCATCCAAAGAGATCGAGAGATACCAAGTTCTTGGTCATCTGTGGAACATGTCTTACATCTTTCGATTGTACAAAATTTACCATCCTCTGTCCTTAACTTTACTGATCCAATTCCCACAACTTTGCAAACCTTGCTGTTGGTGATGGGATTCAACTTCACGCCATTTCGGTGTGGTTTTAACCCCCGTTTATCCCTCTTTTGGCCTGTTTTTGGGTAGATTAGACATTTTTAGGGCTTTATCATGAGAATATTGCACGTGGAATGAAAACGATACTTAATCGGGAAATTCCTCCTTTTATCGATATTTTGCCCTATTCCGGACACTTTTACCCCCGGGATAGTGTATGGCTTGTTTTGGTGAATGTGAATTCAGGGGTTAGGTGTCTCGAGACCCGGAAGGCAATGATTTACAATGACAAGCATGCTCGGAGCCGAAGAATGGACCGAGAAGTGAAGAAACAATGAAATCAAGTTTTTGGTCTTGGCTCAGTCCACTTCAGCTGCAGTTTCAGCCAGGAATAAAGCATTTTCTGGACCTAACTTCTTCATGAAAGTTGTAGACAATTCAAAGAGCTTTCCAACGGATCTTGAATCATCTCAATCGGAGCTCGGACGAAGAATTTATGGTCGTTTTATCAAGACAGTTCAGGCTGAATCGTTAACTCGAGCCGAACTTCAGGCAGCTCGGCTCGCTCACGTATTTTACCTTACAAAACAGATTCAGCATTGAATCCTGGGGATTCATTCAGCATTCTTCTCCTCCTCCACCAAAAAACCTAGCTCCTTCTTCCTCTAGTTTTAGGAGTAGTTTAGATAGCTTAAATATAGTTAAAATTAGGTAGTTTGTAGCTAAAATTCTCTCTTCTCAACTCTAATTTCTTCCCCAACCCCTAAGAACTCATCTTTTCCCCAAATTCTCCATTGTTGTGTCTTGTGGTGTTCTTCAACTTCAAACTCAAATTCTTGGATTCTATGGTAATTTCTTGTTCTCTCTTCTTTATTATGTTGTTTATTTGTTGTTTTGATTGTGTTTTTCCTCCCCATGAGTAGTTAGCCCCTTTTGTAGTTGAATCATGTGAAAACTTGTGAAATTGGCCCTAGATTGATGAAATTGGGAGTGGGTAGTGCTTGAATGATTGTTTTATGATTGATTCATGTTCTAGAACTTGTTTTAATTGTGTTTCGGGCTAGATTGACAACCTAGGTCGATAATTTTGCGTGTTGAACCTATAGATGGATTTTATGGGATACGCGGGAAATGGGTTCTAAAATCGCTGGAGTAAATCCGCCGATGTGTTTCCGGTCCGGGTTCAAAGTGAGGCTTTTCGTGTTTGGTTCCGAGCACCTCAGAGCTTAGTCATACCTTAGCATCCGAGCTTCTAAAGGGAAGTGAGGTTGGGTCGAAGATAGAGCGCTTAGGTTACGGTATAGTGCCTTTTTCGCTAGAATAGGAGGTTGCGCCATGAATCGTCTTAAACGTAGTTTGATTGGTTGGTGAATGCACACTCCAGGTTGATTCTTTCGAGGGGCTAAAGTAACTTGTTGGATCATGGTTCGACTACACCTTTCTCTCTCTCTCTCTCTCTTTTAGACTTGTTAGTGTTCCTTTCTCCCTACCCTTAGACTTGTTAGAATTCCTTTCTCCCTACCCCTAGACTCGTTAGCTTAACTCTCTCTCTCTCTTGCTTTTTAATTGTCGTTGTAGTATAATCTTGCCAACCTTTTGATGCACCTAGACTAAGTTGTAGGTCGGCTTTGGTACTCAATAGACTTCCTCGTGGTTCGACCTCGGACTCTTGTAGCTTTACTTACAATCGACCCGGTGTTTGGCCGGTTAGAGAGTTTGTTTCGCCAAAGTTTCCCGAGTAATTTATAAGTATTTTTTTGGTGGTGAAAATTCTCTCATCAGTTGGCCATATAGATTTGACCACCATCTATTTGCTCATAAGTAGAAAACCACTCCCTGTTTGGACAAATATGGTAGGATGCTCCAGAATCAAGTATCCACACATCATTATGGTGTGTAGAGTCCCCTGCAACTAGAACCAGATCCTCATTAGATTGCTCAGTAGCCAAGGCTACTGTGCCAGAATTGCCTTCATGCTGTTTCTTCTTCCTTGGACAATTGGACTTCCAATGTCCCTGCTCGTTACAGTAATTACAGACAACAGTAGACTTAGGACCTTTGGACACGGACTTCTTTTTCTTCTTCGTCCATATCCTTTTCCACTATTGCTGCTAGCTACTAGCCCAAAGACTGACTCGCCTCTGTCAAAGCAGCCTTGTGTCTAAGCTCCTGGCATGTAAGGCGGACTCACATCCTCTAAAGCTACTCAGATCCTTCCCAACTATGAAAGATCGCACAAAGTTTTCATATGATGCCGGTAATGACACCAACAGGATTAGGCTGCATCTTCATCTTCAATTTTAACATCAATATTCCTTAAATCAAGTAATATTGTGTTCACCGGTCAAGATGTTCCTCGTGGACTCCCTTCATGCATCTTCAAATCGAACAACCTCTGTTTCAACAAATTGTTGGTCGAGACTTGGTCATATACTGAGGCTTTCAAGCTTCTTCCACAACTTGGGTGCGGTGTCTTCCTCAAGAACCTCGGTGATAACATCTTGAGATAAGCACAACATGATGGTTGAATGTGCTTTCTCTTCCGGTGGCATAATCTGGCCGCACTTTGTATTTGGTTTGTCGATAAGGGATTCCCACAAACCTCGTTGTTTCAACAAAGGCACGATCTTGATTTGCCACAGACCAAAATCGTTCCTTCCTCAGAATTTATCGATTTTTACGTTTATCACGACATCTTTTCTTGCTAAAGATCACAACTTTATCACAGATCCTAGCACCTTGTTGAAGGTCTTGGTGAAGATGAAGTCGATCGTCTGATTGTTTTCTCCGAACTCGCTCTCGATACCACTTGTTATAAAACGGATGGAGATAACTTCAGATGCAAGAAACATAAACATAAGCAATCAAACATAACAATCAAAGGAGAAAAATAGAAACAAGAAGAACACAGATTTAACGTGGAAAACCCCTCAGTGGGAGAGGTAAAAAACCACGGGCGTAAAAGAGATATTTTATTATGCATCGAATTTTACTGATTTCAACACACACTCAGATAATGTGACAACAATCAGTATTTATAGGCACAAATCCCACAAACCCTAGCCGCAAGGAATCTTTGTCTCGATGCACCATAAATACCCCTACACGTGTCCTCCTTTTAATGACCTTTGTATAGTCATCACATAATGTAATTAGCGGATGTGGGACCTGCCAGTATTCGAGTACACAACAGACTATCACCCTGCTGATAGTCACCCTGCTGACAGAAGCTCAGTAGACTCCACCCTACTGATGCACAGAAACGAATACACTTCTCAGCTGACCATCACTTAGCTGAGTCTTCAGATTGATTCCACCAGATGTAGAGTTTAAGTCACTTTACTGACATCGTGTACCATTTCCAGTCCGCGGGGTACAAAGGTTACTCTTCAGCTTAACAAAGACCATTTTGAATACCTTGATGAGTGCAGATTGAAGGTCTTGATTGACAAGTACACATTTGACCTTTGTCCTTACCCAATCTCCATTCGTGTTCACCCTTGCGTGAACATTATAGAACGCTTTGCTGATGTGGAGGAAAAGAAGAAAGATATGGAGTTGATGAAGAGAAAGTTTGAAGGTCTTCGAAAGCTATTCGTAAAGGAACTTGGTTACCGGGTGAAGAAAGTTGTTGTCTCTAACCGTATATATGATTTACCTACCTTTCTGTCACTTGATAGGAAAACACTAGAAATCAACCCGAGAAGCAGCTTGATTGAAAAGTTAAGGCAGGATGCTGAGCGCAACCCTAAGGACGAGGAGGTGGTGGGAATGATTCTCTTACAATTTGTGTCTGGCGTAGCTAGCATCGGTCAGATGACTCAAGCACGGAACAAATCATCTCGTGACATGCCAAAGCATTATAGAACTTCTGGTTTGAATCCTGTTTTTTTGTTTGTGGGCTATGGATGTGTGTGGCAAGCAGGAGTTTCAGTAACATTCGTGTAATGTTGAAGTATTGTACAAAGGTTCGTGTTGAAATCTGCATGTGGAGAGAGAATTCAAGATTTTATCGACAAGTATCATATTAAATAATTACTATAACTGAAAATTAGGAAAAATTAGTTTGATAAAATATAACAAAGAAAGTGCTTCTTAACAAACTCTCACTCTTTGGTCCATGGACAAGCAGATGATTAGTCTGCCTGCCCATATACTCAAGACGACCCCCAAGCCGAAGTAAATACTAGATAGATAAGTCAACAGTCCCCCGTTTAGCTCTCTTCTGTTAGAATGATAATAACCAGTCACGGTATCCAGCTTCAATTTTTTAGTTACATTAAGGACAAATAAATTTCACCGGACGAATATACCCCTATTCTTTCACAAAACATATTTTTGATTCTGGATGGTTACTGAGGCTAATTCGATGAATAATGGTGGGGGATTCATATCTTCTCAACCTTAATGGCATGGCGTCCTCTCCTCACCTGCACATGTTCAAAATCGAAGCTTTAACATGAATGTTGATGATATATAATTGCTGGCCACTCTTTTTACCCACTTATCTGAATTTGCAGCAAATCAAATTCATAATCTTTTTCTTTAATGGCCATTACAGAAAGGAGATGGGCAAATCACTAAAGTTTAATTGGTCAGCACCGGAGCAGCACATTCTTTCCCCACAATCTTACTGTATTTCTTTTCTCTTCTACCAATTGGGATGGCTGAATTTTGTTCATTATAATCAGTAACCCTGTGGCTGAAATATAAATAAGTGTAGAAGACAACTTTAAGGCTAATTCTGCCGGAGCTCCGCGAAGTATACCGGTAGTTGCAATTCTGGCCATTGTTGCAGCAGCAAGTGTGATTGCATTGATACATGTCAAAAGCTGAGTGCTCCAATTGTTTCTCTGGTCACCAATATTTTTATGCATTTCAACTCTATTTGCTACAACCTCCATAATTGCATAAAGTTTCTCCACAACTAACGAATCAATAGGAACCTTAATATTAATGGGCTTTTTTGCCATGGCCTTGTTTTTTATGATTCTTTTTTGCCATGGGATCGTGATTTATCCAAGGAATTTGGAGTCAACGGAGCTGCGTTTTCTACTCAAACCTGTGCTGTGAATGATGTGTATTACCATGTTTTTAAAGCTTATGAACTCAGTAGGCTTATGAACTCGGTGACCGGATTACGACGGCCTACCATTCGAATGGGTAACAAATACAACCGGCACAAAATTTCTTACATAAGATTATCGTTTCAAATGAAATTGAAGACATTGTTGGGTTTGTGGAATGCCCAATGTGTCTAATCATTTTTAAGAATATGTAATTTCTGTTGCAAGTTTTTTTTGATAGAAATTTATGTTGCAGGTTGAACTTTGATAAATTTTGTTTGAATCCTAAGTGTAAGATAGCAGAATTAACTGGAATAATGTATTGTGTCTTCTGTGTGTTTAGGTAATGGTTCTTCCTCTTCGGTTTCGGAGATTGATGAGCAAGATCAAGAAGAAGTGGCTATGTGTTTGATGATGTTATCTAAGGATTCTAGTAACTGGGGTGGGGTGAATTCAGTTGTAGAATTTTCTGACAATCAATCTGATGTTTTAGAGACTAAATCATCTTCTATTGAGACGAAAATCGCTCGAAATCCCATCTTTGTTCAAGTTATTACTCCGGAAGCTAATAAAATGGATATTAAAGCAGAGGTTAATAAGCAAGAAAGCTCTGATTCAGGTAAATATTTGGATGAATGAGTTGAAAAACGTGAATCGGATACGTCTTTTGAAGGATTTTTCAAGAATGCAGCTGTTTATGAAGCCAAGAACAAGTGGCCTAATGTGATTGAACCCAAGAACAAGAAGAGGCCTAAAATAAATGATCCTGAAGAAAAAGTAGTATCAAAACATGCTCCGAAAAGAAGTAAATATGAGTGTTGAACTGTAAGAAGACATTCAGTTCATATCAAGGACTTGAGGGACATAGACCTTGCAACAAAAAACCGAAAAGAGAGTCCTTTTGAGCCTGATACTGTGTACTGATACTAATACTGATAGTGATACTGTTATTGATACTGATACTGTGTGCCTTAATGCAATAGATAGGCCTAGTTCATAGGCTTACTGTGTGCCTTGGCGTGCTGAGGTTTTTGATCTACATTGTATCATCTTGTAATAGATAGGCCTAGTTCATAGGCTTACTGAACTTGTAATTCAGCACCTTGTGAATTCCGGGCATGATAATTTAGTTCTTTGAACTTGAATATCCTTCTTATAATTTGGTTGATAGTTCAGACTGTTTCAGACTTGTATTGATCTTCTATGTATAACCTTTTAGTCTGATGTACGTATTGTACTAAATCTATAGTCTGATGTACCTGCTATTAATCTGCTGAGTTTGTTAACAGTCTGCTGGAATGTTCTCACGCATATTCTTGTATAATCGCTGTTTGTATTGATCTGTAGCATATCTTAATTTGTATGTGAACTGTTGTACCTGAACATTGATTTTTTCTGTAATCGTCTAGTTCATCCTTTGTTTATATCAGCTGGTGTTCATCTAAGTTTATATTGTTTATACACATATCCTGAACTGAACCTGCATGTTATAAACACCACACCTTAATCAAGTTAATCTATGCTATTCTTTTTATCATCAAAAACCACATAAACTTGACATAGGCTTAATAGTTAATCACTTGAATTAAGCCTTAAATGAGCCTTATATGTGTGCCTTGAAGAAGTCACTTGAATTAAGCCTTAAATGAGCCACGATATTGATAATCGATATTGTTTCATCGACATCGACATCGATCATCGTGTTAGTGTAAATACTGCGATTAAATTCGGCTTTCAAATACTACGTCGAAAAGGTATCAAATGAGGTCTCAAAATGAAGATAATAAAAAAATATGAACTTTGGTGAAACAATTTTGATGATCGGTGTTCTAAATCAAAAGTTACGGTCGTTTATAAGAAAAACGCTCCGGTTAATGCAAATATTTTTTCGGCCTTCAAAATTTACGTCGGAAGAGTATCGTATTTGGCTCAAATTAAAGAGCAAAAAAAATATGATTTTTGATGGAGAAGTCAAAAGTATAATGAAGCAACTGTTGACAACAGAGTTTTGAAAGCTGATGTTGAGACTTTGAGAGCAAAGGTAACTAACTGACTTCTCCATTTGAGTTCCTTAGCCAAAATGTTACTTGCCTTTGATCATCTACTTAAACGCAAACCTTCTCCGCACTCACACTGTTGAATTACTATATCTCCCATAAGCTTAAATAATTAGGGGAGTTAGTAATTTACATAGGTAAACACTATACACTTCAACATGCTCCCTAAAGTGTCGGCCTATAACAAAGAATCTGCACCAGTATAGGGCGCACATCAAGGCTAATAAATAAGGGGGTATTTTACTACAGACTCCCTGTTGAGGAGTTACGACTTTCTCCAATCACATTGCAGCATGTGTCCCACCTTCTACTAAAAATGTGATATGATGGATTTAATTTAAGTTTATAGGGCACCTTTAGTGGCACCACAATGTTTTTAGAGGGACACCACCCCGAAAACAATCAACTGGCAAAACTTGATTCTAGATCTGAGAATCAGCTTTCACACGGTCGATTGTCAAAAGTCGATTGTGGTGTAGTATCAAAAACGGTAGATTTGATGTGGTGCCACTAAGTATGCCCTTTCAAAAGAGCGTGACACGTGTTGCAATGTGATTGGAGCAAGTGACAAATCCTCAATAAAGAGTCATCTCTCTCGAAAGCTTTACATTTCCTTGAGAGATAGTAATTCAACAGGCTATTTTACGAACAACGGTTATACGTTTTCTCGAGAAGTTCTACTTGATCTACCGTGTCTGAAGTCTTGTTTATGTTTCATGACTGTTTTTCTTTTTCTCTTTTGCCCACAGGTAAAAACGGCTGAAGAGACCGTTGAAGATAGATGGCTATCGTTTTGTTTGAATCCCATTTATCAAAGATGACTCTTTTCCAGTGCATTGAGTTTTCTAGGCCCATGTGGTTTTAACTTTGTAAATTTTGGGATATGTATTCCAGAAATGAGTGCTGACGATTGATTTATGCTTTTACATTTGTGTAGCAGTGTGATGCAATACCGATAGAAACACGATAGGGTGAACAAATACTCCCATTATATAACCATGCCTTTCTGAGCGCACACATTCAAAGAAGGAAAAATATCAGCTCAGGACCCACTGATCAAGACATAGACCATTCGGAAACAAAGAGCGACACAACACACTCCTACACCATTTATCATGATGTAGGACCATTGATCATGACGTAGACCCACCATCTTAAACAATAATTTAAAATAAAAAAACATATTCTTCTTATTAATCTTCACATTCTTCAGTCCCAAAAAAACATCATAATTTGTAACTTAATTCTCTCTCTATATATATTTTGGGACCATCTTCAAAATGGTTATTAAATAAAAGCACATCAAATTTTCCTGGGAAAAGAAAAGAAGAAGGGATCAACCAAAAAAAAAAATCAAAGCACATATAAACTTGGCTTCCTTGTTTATGAAATAATGCCGAACCAGAAGCAGACGTCCACTCTAGCATGTTTAACATAGCAGAAGTCCTGCCAAAAAGAAGCAGATTGATTACTAATGGTAAATGGTAAAAACAAATAGTAGATATATTACTAGTATTATCTTTTTTAATTTCAAGAAGAATTACTTGATTATTAGTTTCTGAAGGTGATCGAAAATTCAAGCTGTGTCCCCAGTTCCATCAGTTCTTCCTTGATTCTAAGGGCTGAACTCTCAGCTTCCGAAGATAATACACCGACAATCCTCTTCAAGGTTGAACTCTCTCCGAAACAGGACGGTAACTCTTTTAGTTTTATGCTATGAATCTCAAGTTGCTGTAGACGAGGGAAGGACTCAGTGGAGGCATTCCATTCCTCCAAAGAGTAAGCATCAAGATGAAAGAATTTCAGATTTTGGAATACCAAATCTTCCGTCTCCAATTTTCTCTCCACAAAGGAACAGTCTCTTAGATACAAGACCTCAAGAACATGTAGCTCTGCTGCAATTGCTGACATATCCGTCCGGTGTAGCTGAAACCACTCTAAAGTTAGTTTCTTGAGAGTGGAAGGGAAATTACAGTATAGTCTGTGCTCAAAGCTTGTTAGCCGCAATGACTCCAATTCCCTATAAAAGTCAAATGTTTTTATTAATCCTTCATCATCAACTGGAGATCCTTCTAAAAGACAATGCAGCTTCCGAACAACGGGCAGCCTTTGGAGAAGCCTTTTGACATCTTTTCTGGTATATAAATTTGGACTTGAAAAGCTTACCACCTTATCCAATATTTGATCACTAGATAGATATGCCTCATCACGCTTGTCGTCGTCATCTGGAAATTTTAGGATGCATTTGTCTACTTTGACATACCTAAGATTTTTCATTCTCCAAAAAGTCTCTGGCAAATGTATTTCATATTCATAACGAAGGCTTAATGTCAAAGATGTTATATTCCAGAGATTGGATATCCACGATGGGATAGAATTTCGTTTCAACTCCATCAAAACAACATCAATGTATCTCAAATGAATCAGAGAGCTAAGTTCATTTATATCATATTCTTGTTTCCAATCCAGACCCGAATCCAACAATTGAAGAAATCTGAACTTCCTTAGATGGATTTTACTAACAACTCCACCATCAGACCTTTTACTAAAATAGCATAGGGTGCGTGCATTAGAAAGTGAGGATCCAGCAGCAATAGTAACATCATGTTCCCTATGCATGGAAACACGATAAGGGTTTTTTATTGAATGGTTTGAAGTACTAGATGATGCAATTCCATGGTTCAGCTGGAAAAAGTTCCCGTCTCTGCATTTCGTTTGACAAAATTCATGTATCAAATCATGAACACGAAATGTTCTTATCCCCCCTCTAGAACTTCTTGCACCGACAATGATCAAGCTTCTATCAACTAGGTCGTGAAAGTACTCTTTTGCTACATCTTCAATGCTTTTTGTCTTGGATTCTTGTACGAATCCTTCCGCAATCCACAGCCTTATCACACGGTTAACGTGGATCAGGCAATCCTCAGGAAATGCGGCAAGATAGAGAAGACAAGGTTTAAGATTATCGGGTAAATGCATGTAACTTAATTCCAAAACGTTCATACATCCCTCGTCATAAAGATAACAAAATAACCTTTGTGCAACTTCACTCCACCACCTCCAGCTTTTTTCCGTTCTAGCAAGGAGCCCTCCAATTACAACAACAGCTAAAGCGAGGCCTTTGCAGTTTTTAGCAATCTGCTTCCCAATCTCATAGAGATATGGAGGTGAAATGTCATTACGGAACACTTTCTTTTGCAATATCTCCCAACTTTCAACCTCATTCAGAAAATGTAGTTGATGTGGGCTACAATTAATTATGCATTTGTCCGCAACATCACGGGATCGGGTCGTGAACATAACTCTACTTCCATTTCGGTTATCAGGGAATGAGCTTTTTACTGCATTCCATGCACTTACATTCCATATATCGTCCAAGACTATTAGATACATTTGACCAATCAAACATTTCCGTAGTTGGTGGGCCAAGTCATCATTAGTCATGTCACGGCTTATGCCGTCAACCCCCTTAACCTGACATATAATGTCATGTAACATTCTCCAAGTATTTTGACCTACCGAAACGGAGCAGAAGGCGAATACGTTAAAATGACATTTCACTGATGAGGAACCTAAAACCTTTTTGGCTAAAGTGGTCTTCCCCAGTCCACCCATGCCAACAATTGAAACAATGTCAAGTGACATAGGTCCCCTTGTAAGCAAGCCAATAATTTTTTCCTTCTCATCCTCAAAACCCACAAAAAATTCATTGATTTCGAAAGGTCGACCTTGTTCTGCGACTTCACTAATGAAACCGACTGAACCAGGGAGGTGTCTTGCTTTGTTTATGATGTTCTCTAATTTGATCATCTCAAGCTTTGCCTTAACCGCCTTAATTTCATCAAATACTTTCAAAAGATAGGCCATATGATACCAGAATGGATGATCAAAGACAAACAACGAACTAATACATGTCAGGATGACATGTTCCGTCAGATGTAAAACATTGACAACTTCTAACCATGTCTCGTTTTGTTCACTTTGTAAATCGAAAATATGAATGAAAAATGGATAGAGAGAAGCTAGTTCCTCCTCAATTTTTATGATCTTGTATTTCGCAAAAGATACATACTTACGGTCACTATTCATCCTATCCTTCAGGCTTTTAAGATTCTGCAAGAGAAAGTCAAGAAATTGTGGAGAAATAACCTTTGGGAAATTATACAGAGATGAATCTGGCAATTTACCGTAAATGCATCTAATATCAGCATTGATAGCTTCGATTTTCATCATAAAATCACTAAGAAGCGCTTTTTTCTTGGAGAAACCCCTTTCGATATCATCAAAAGGTATTAGGCCGTACAAACCCTCCCAGAAAAGAACATCAATTCGGCTGCAAATCGATTCCTCTGCATTTTGATTAGGAGGATCGTTGAGAAATGTCAAAAGACATATGATATTTTCTTGAAGAATTTGAAAATCATCATCCTTCAAGTGAGTCACCAGGTCCTCAAGAAAAAATTCGACAAGGCTAAAAGCAGTTTGTCCGAACATATGAGAATCAGATCGATGCGCATATATGGCCATAAGGGTTCCAAAGTACAATCTGGCAACATTAGGCGTGGATGGTTTGATCATTGCGACAAATGAAAAACATAGAATTTGTTTCATCGGATGCATTTTCAGCATTTGCGTCTTGTGTCCAATAAAGAAATGCCAACCGTGCAAAGATCACTAAACAAAGGCTTGAACAAATATTTTGAATTCTCCCAAGTCTTGACAATATTTGCAATTCACGGCGAGTTTCAAAAGATTCTTCAAAAATATTAGCTTCTCTTCCAAGGTTTCAATCTGCTTCTTGAACGGAATGATTTCACTAGCTTTGTAGCTGACAAGATCATTTAAATTGTCGAGGATAGAATCCATAAACTTGAGGATCTTATAACTTGTGGACGTTTTGTATCGAAATGTCAAATGAAACAGATCTACGCACCTCCATGCTTCAATTTCTAGCTTCGACTGCTGAAATTTTCCTTTTAATTCAAAAGACAGTGGATGCGAATTTGTGAATATGCTCCATCTTGAACGTATCGCATGAAAGCGGTGAGCAAGAAGTCCCTCTTCTTCTTCTTTTTGGCCCCATATCCATTGAAATGAAGTGATCACAGAGCTCAATTTCAGCTTGATTTCTTCATCGGTATCATCCCATGTGGCTAACCATAGAAAGAACATCCTTAGGAATCTAAGCTCCATTTCAGTATAAGCTGCAGCTTGCTCCATATCGAGCTTCTTCTTGACACACCTATCAAGAAAAGAGAGCTCTCTAAGAAGAGAAACAAAATAGTTGTATTCCATTTTCTCCACTTCCAGTGTGATCTGAGAGCCTGATGATCCACGGTAAAGTTGCCTGATCATAGCATTTACTATATCAATCCTGATCATACAAGCACTGAAAAGCGCCTTTTTGTTAGAGAAATCCTTGTTCATCTCCTCAAAAGACAGAAGGAGATACACGTCCTCATGAAAAATAGTATAAATTTGAGTGCGGATTGAATCTCCTTCCTCTTCTTCAAAATCCTCACATAGAGGATCAGTGAGAAATGTGAAAAGAAATATTAGATGATCCCGTAGAAATAAAAAATCATCCTTCAAAATGATAGCCAGGTGGTCAAAGAAAAAATCAACAAAGCTTTCAACAGCTTCACCGCGAGGAAAATAATCAGACACATCGTCGGACTTTAAGATGCCAACGCACAATTGTGCAATATCGTATGCGTATGGTATGAACTTCTGCAACATATCAAAGCGGGCGATGTTACAAACATGATCATTGTCTTCTTTTGCCCAATACAAACATGCTAACCATGCTACACTGTTGGCATAATTACCAGCAAAATTGATAAATCGAAGGTTTTCCTTCCCATCTGGGCAATGTATATTAGCTTTTTTCAATGTTCTTTTCAGAAATACTATCTTCATTCGCAAAATAACAATTTGCTCATCAAATGGCCCAGATTTGTTGTTGTAAAGATGTGATACATTCTCATCAATCTTGTTAACAAAGTCTGACATCTGCCGAAATCCTGAAGACTTATGTTGCATCATCATCATCGAGGAGGAATGTATCATATTTCGAAACCAACCTTCAACTTGTTGTTTACTATGCAGAATTTTCCCTTTCAATTCAAACATTACCGAATCAAAATCCTGTATGCACACATCGATGGGAGCTCCAGTTTCACCCATTCGTTCGTGAAGAAGAGACAATGTTAATGTGAAGTCTTCCGGCCATATCAATTTAAGAGAAGTGATCACAGATCTCAGTCTTTCCATGATTTCTTCATTTTCTTCATCAATAATACTGGAATACTTCCATGTTTCAAGGCACATACAAAACATTTCCAGGATTCCGACGTCCGCTGTTAGAAAAAGAAGATGCGCTGCCGAGGCATACTCCATTGCTAGTTCTGAGAGCTCATTTCGAATCAGTTGGAAGTATCCGGGAGTCATCCTTTCTTCCTCCATTGCTGAACTGCTACTTGTCAATAATCTCAGCAACTACTTGTTAATAAATCTCAGCAACTAATCCTGGATTTAAAAGAAAAAAAAAATAAAAGACCATTTTTTTTTTTTTACTTGAAGATACATACACTAGTAGATCAACATCAACTTGTAGGTACTAAAGCTTGAAATAAAATGTTGTCTAAACTTTGTTAGGAAATAAAAGCAGGAAAATTTATGCAAATAATTAATTAAAAAAAACATTAATAATTAAGATGCCTATATGATAAGCTCCTCAATCCTTAATTAGCTATAAACGAACCTCTGAAACTCTAAAATGTTGTATATCGAATCACATATGCAAGAATACCAATTGCTATGCTAAAAAGACGACACAAATCAACACTTATTAACCAAGATTAAAGAATAGAATTACATACCTCGAAATAACAAACTCGTTTCCAGTTGAAGACCCGTTTAATGCTTTTACAGGGATCGAATAGGATGATGTTAGTGTCCAGTTGTTGCATTCCTTCATGCGGATGTGTTAGTTTGGCTTTTTTTTCTAAATTAAGATGGAGAAGTTGGGGGAGGTGTTAACTGAAAGTCAACCAAAAGTAACACAATGTTAAACAATTTCCCACTTGTTCTAAGTTTAACGTGTAAGTTAGCTCAATTATTTCCCACTCGTTCTAAGTTTAAACAATTTCCCACTTGTTCTAAGTAATGTTAAACAATTTCCCACTTGTTCTAAGTTTAACGTGTAAGTTAGCTCAATTATTTCAACCATGTGCCGTCTATGATGCACCGACACTTTAATCTGGTCGTCGTACGTCGTGTCCGACATAAGACACGACACGATACATTTCGACACCGTATCGGCTGATTAAATTAATATTATTTAAATTTAAATATCCAACACGATTTTCATTTCTATAATAAGTAAATAAATAATACGCCTTATCAAATTTATATTTTTTTTTGTTGATAAACAATCATTTTTACAATTTGTCATATTTTGAAGGACAATCATAATTTCTTTTGGCACCGTATAAATGTCGAATATCTATTCTAGATATTCATAGAGTTTATGTAATACCTATCTAATTTTGTCTAGTTTTTTCAGATGTTTACGAATATTTTTTTTGATAAATTGATATATATATATATATATTTAACGTGTCGACGGCGTGTCATGTCCTTAAATTTTGGAATTAACCGTGACACAACGTGATCTTTTATCCTTGATTTTGATGAGTCTACATCACAATCAATCAACACTTGTTAAAACCAAGGGTAGGAGATCACGTTTTGTCACCCGTTGTGTAATATTCATTGTGCCTCTTTCATTACTCATCTCCCCCTAAGGAATTAATTGGAGAAAAAAACATGTAGGTGTAATAGTTTTGGAAAATGATTAATTGTGATATCTCAACTTGACAAATTGGAGGAAGAAATAGACGACGGATCGATCTAAACAGATCTGTGTGGGTGTGACATTGATTAATCACACTCCTTCATTTGATATTCCTTTAAAAAAATCTCTTCTCTCAATAATAATACTCGTTTTGTTTGATACGAAACTAGATTAATCCAAACAATATACCTAGAAAGAAGGAAAAAAAATATCATGCGAATATACTAGATATTTCATATGTTGTTCAATTAAGCCTAGGGCTTGCGGAAGTAGGGATGTTAATTGGTAGGATAAAACTAACTGATTAGTGATTAAAGATTTTGATCACTTTCATGTTTATAGCATGGCGTAGCTTAGTGGTTAAAGAGTTTGAGTCTTGTAGTGATAAAGTAGTTTAACCGGAGAGAACGTTTGAATCTTGTATAGAGCAATCTCTTTCAGCAATAATGGTTAAAGACAGTACGAGTATACTGAACAGTCGAGGCATGTCTTTAGATTTACGTCTCTAGATTTACGTCATTCTTTAATCCTATCTGGAATGCCGGATCTAGGAATTTATTACAGTGGTGTCACCGGAATCTAAAACTACATCTTTTATCCAAAAAGAAAATTCAAGTAGGGTTGCCGGAGCCAAAAACATAATTTTTTATTGACAAAACGACACTTTTACACAGATCCAATAGGATGATGTTAGTTTCCAGTTGTTGCATTCCTTCCGGCTGATGTGTTAGCTTGGCTTCTTTTTCTAAATTAAGATGGAGAAGTTGGGGTTGGTGTAAACTGAAAGCCAACCAAAAGTAACACAATGTTGAACACTTCTAAGTTTAACGTGTAAGTTAGCTCAATTATTTCAATTTTAATCTGCTGGTCGTACGCCGTGTCCGACATAAGGCATGACACGACACGTTCCGACATCGTGTCCGACACGTGTCGGCTGATTAAATTAATATTATTTAAAATTTAAATATCCGACACGCTTCCGACACATTGTTGACACTCCCCGACACTCCTGAACCCAATTGTTTTTTAAAAGAAAATTATTTAAGTTTTCTTCAATAGAAACGTTAAAATACACGATTTTCATTTCTATAATAATTAAATAAATAATACGCCGTATCAAGTTTATATATTTTTTTTATAAACAATCATTTTTACAATTTATAATATTTTGAAGGTCAATCACAATTTTTTTGACATCGTATAAAGGTCGAATATATATTCTAGATATTCATAGAGTTTATGTAATACATATATTATTTTGTCTAGTTTTTTTTAGATGTTTACAAATATTTATTTTGATAAATTGAATTTTATATATATCTATCTATATATATAAAGAAGTAAGTTTTTGTCCAAAAGGACAAACTAATATATTTATTAGACTACAAGTATATAGATGATTAGAAATGACCAAACTTAATTAACATTACCAAAATACCCCATTTTATTTATTTTTATAAACAGTACACCAAAATCTGAATTTCCATTTTTTTCCTTTCTTCTTCCGTCCATTGACAGAAACAACCAAAGGGAAATTCAGATGCAACCTAATTAAGCAACCAAATCGCACAACCGGCAGCAACCTAATTAACTCTTCTTCTTCCGTGTTTTCCCTTTTTTTCCCCTTCATTTTCCTTGATGTCCGATTCTCTCCTATTGGTGAGATTGGCGCATGTCTTGCAGGCCGGAGATGCCATCGAAAAGCGGTGTGACGGAGCATCAACGTCGATGAATTAAAGGGGATCTTTGCAGAGTTGTGTTTCGTTCTTTTGGAAAGACCGAATCGAGTTGAAGGGGAATCAATGGAAGAGGAATTCGACATTAATGGCAAGAATTTGAAATTCCTGCTGATCGAAGGGGCCATAAGGACTGTGGCGGCCGGACGCCGGATTGTGTGCTTGAAGCAAGACGGAGACGCCGGATTGCCGGATTGGAGGCCATGGTTGCCGGAGCAGGCTGTATTTTTTTTTTTTTTGAAAATGTTTAGGGTTTAGGGTTGTTACTATTATTTTTGTAACGTTGCTACATTTTTTGATGTACTTTATCTGTGTTATTGGTTGTTACTACTTGTTAATTGGCCGTTACTATATTTTACGGGTTGTTACTACTTGTTTTTAGGTTGTTACTACTTGTTTTTAGGCTGTTACTACTTGTTTATTGGCTGTTACTACTTTTTCATTGTTACGACATTTTATAGGTTGTTACTATTTGTTTTTATTTTTACATTATTTGTTTTTGGTTAGCATTACTTTACATTTTATCTAGTGTTACTACGTGTTTAATGTGTAAAAGAGTATTTTTGTCCATTTATTATTAATTGTCCTTTCAAATCATAAAACATATAGTAACGTCCTTCTGGGCCAATTTATCAATTTTTTTTGTCCTTGTAGCCCCTCCCCCTATAAAGAAGAGCACATTTAACCCAAACCCGTTTTATTTCCCTAAAAAAAACAAATGTATTTTAAGAAAAAAAAACATACACTCAAATATCGAATCACACGTTAAAAACAAAATCAACATCACTCAACAAATCAAATATCGGATCACACGATTAAAAAAAATCACATCGGTTTTAACGTCTTCGCACGCACACACATCTGCCTCTTACTCATAATAACTTTATTCTTTCAATAGTTAATTTCTTCTAATATTGCAACAAATAATTCTTTTTTTTTTCCGGTTCATGTAGAAATTGGTTCTCAGAGTCTCAATTGACTGCGAAGGTTGCCGAAAAAGAGTTAACAAAATCCTCACTAAAGTTCCTGGTATGTATTTTTATATATAGTATTTTTATATTTGTAAATTATCTTAATATATAGGAGTACATCTTAATTTTTCAAATATATATAGTTCGAGTAAATTATCAAAATGACAGATCATATATTTGAGTTTGAGTTTTAGGATCGATATTTTGTTATTCATAAAAGTACATTTCTGCCTTTGATTTCGTTAAAGGTATTAACTTTTTTTTTTTGGTCAGACATTGCTTCATTTTTATTTACGAGCAAAATACACGTGCGTTGCACGTGTTATACATTGTTAAATACGTGTTTAATTAATAAAATAATAGTATAGTGTAACATGATAACCTCACAACATAATTTAATCAAGTTGGATCATAAAAAAATGGATACTGAAAAAATCTCTAGACCGGACAAATCTCTGGACATGTATGAGGGTTGGATTCAAAGGCAATGAGAGGCCTCCCACCAATTGTTTTTTGTGAACGGTCTTTCAAAGGGTTTATTGGCCCTCTCATCAGATGATGAGAGACGAGTTCTGAATATTTTCAGGTCGATATCATAAGTCCAACAAATCTCCTCCATGGCAGTGTCGACGGTAAGGGAGGATCGAATATCCTTCACACCACGAAGTACTACCACAACCTTAGATGAGCTTGTACCTTTCTTTTGTGTGGGTTGAGGACTTTCAGATGGACCCAAAACTTCTGGAATTGAGGTACCTTAATCTTTAATAGAAGCCATTGGGATTTCGGGAAGGATTTCAGTTTCAAAAGAAGAAGTGAGTGCCTTTGTTGATAATGTGTTTACTCTGAAAAATAAAGGACTTTGATTATAATGGAAAAACGAAAAAAAGATTCAGATCGAATGAGTTTTATTTTATAATGGTAAAGTCAGAGAGACGTTTTGATTACATTATTTAATGATTAGTACTTATGCCATTGGGATCTCAAAATTTGATAATGGAGATTTGAATTTCAAAAGACAGACGAAAAATGCATTCATGTCACACATTTAGGTTCCCGCCTCTTAAGAAGGGCCACATCATCTCCAATCAGGCCTAACCTATGACCTCCATTCTAGCTTAGGTCAGTGGGGCTTTTGACGTGGGTATGGCCCGACGTCATACATATGGCACCTAATGGGCTATATCAGATCCTCTTACCATATAAGCCACATAAGTTTTGCCCAATTTAGGTCCTCATACTTTAGATAACTTTGACGAATATGTATCAGTCTGATATGAAGTGTCTCAGCACGGGGAAGATTATCATCAATGACTTCATGTTTCTGAGATGACAGGTCAGGTAATTTAGCAGACTATAACTGCCACAACAATGTCTTTATGATTCTCACTCCATTATGGCACGAATTGTGAACCGTCCTATGGTTTCAGTCATGTCTCCAATCATGTGCTCAAAGACGGAAAGAGGATGATATAAAAAGGTTTCACTCCTCATGACTTCAAAACCCTATTAATAGCTTGATCCCAAATCCTCTAGGTATGTAGGCAATCAAGCACATTGACTCAGCTATAATTCATCATAAAATCCATCAGTCAAGTAATTAGATTATCCTTACAAAGCCTAATTACTCGCATAATGATCTAATTTCATCATTGACAATTTCAAACATCGTCAAATACTATTGTGGATTTCAAGATAAACACAAAAGTGTAAGAAGTTAAATATATATAAAATAAAACAATAGAAATTTATAGAAATATAAAATTTCACTTTGGAACTCAATGCTTAATGATGCAATTGTCGATATTGTGATATTCCATTCTCCATGTGTCATCCTCTTCCATAGCACAAATTGGGTTATTAATAAGTGTAAAAACTTTGTGTTCTTTCATTCTTGATGAAGAAGGGTCGTCCTTTTTTTCATAAGAACTCATAAGAGTAAGTATGAATTATTTAATGAATATAAAGGAATAATGATATTAAAGGAATATAATATTTACGTTCCAGACTGTAGAACTTGTTTGTATATTATATTTTTTGTACATATGTGGGTGTTATCTAGTTGATATTGAAGTTCTCTTTGAAAGTGCAACATATAGTTGTCCATGAGAGAACACTGGTCGAGACAATTAAACTCTTACAAATGGTTTTGTTTGTCCTTGTGTTTTATTGATCGTCATTGCAAAGCAAGACACATATGATATTGCTTTCTTGTAAAATGAAACGGGTATCCGTCGTTTTCTTCCATTGAGAATGGAATACGTGGGATTAAAACATGCTTTCCATAATGTTGCCCAACTGTGATTTCAGCATGAATCATGCTTCCTTTGACCATTTACATATCATCCTTGTACCATTACATAATCCTTCTGCTAGATCTAAGTTCCTGAACAACATTACAGGTGAATACTTTTCCAACACTAATTTGTGAGGAGGCAATTCATTTGGTGTCAAAGTGTTAAGAAATTCTTCTTGATAATAATCATTAGTATAATCAATAGTCTTATCAAATCTGTTGAAACAATATCATCCATCCCCTGAAAAGGTTGATATCAATTTTTCTTTCAACTTATCAGCATGTACAATAGTCGTGGCCAGTATTGCTTTGCTTGTAATGTATTCTGCTGAGAATTCATTCTCATGTATAGATGGAAAGATATAACTGATTAAATGATTTTCGAAAACCTCATCATCGTTTTCATCATATTCAATGATCATTTCTTTTGGTAACTCTATGTTTCATTTAGTGTTTGTTGGTTCGTCTCTACAACCAACCCTTAATAAATATTGACTGAAATATAGATCTTCTCTTTCTTTCATATTTTTAGAAAGACATAAATTTTTCATCATTGGCCACAAATATAACTTCACCAAGTTTTCCTCTATTGTTTGTAGTATATTTCATTTGGAACATGATAGCACTTGTCTAAAATCACCTCTAAATACAATCTTTCTTCTAAATGAATTAAAATTTCTCAACATGTCCTTTAAGCTTATGTCAAATGTCTCAATTGCCCGTTTCATGTCATTGGTGCTTCATCCCATATGATTAGACTTGCTTTACGTAGTAATTCATTTCCACTCTACATTGGAATATTGCACAAATTTGTTTCATGCGCATTAATTAGAATTTTAAAATGTGAATGAGCAGTTTAGCCTGTGAGCATAATTTTAGCTGCAACTCCTGATGTGGATGTTGCTATAGCTATCTATTGTCTCATTCTTATATTTGCTCGCAGAGCCTTATATGATTCTCTGTGCCACCTGCCCATCAATAAAAAACTTAGCATTGTGGCCATTATAAACTTAAAGAGAAATTTTTGGAATATACTTTGTTGTTCATGATTAAATATTTCTTCTAAAACGTAATATTCTTGCAGAATGTCTATTCACAAATCACTCTTAGTATATTTCCTACAATATTTGTTGCAGTATTCTTGTATACTTGGAAAGTCGTAAGATGTCAAGTTTTCACTCATGCATTCCACAAAATAATTTATGGATTCCAAAATTTTAGCCATAATTGATTTGACTGACTTTGTATAATCTCGTATGAAATCTTCCGATATTGGATCCCAATATGTATCCCATAGTTGTCGAATGTTTGTTGGTTGACAGTAGACTAATAGAATTGCAAACAATTCTTAATTTTTTAGGTATTTGAATAACAATAGCTTCATATAAGCATTCCAAGATGCTATGATCAGATTCTAATAAACCTTTTTTCTCTACAGCTTTTTTGAAACTGGTGAAATAACATAATAACTTTGACTCACATGAATGTTTATACAATTGATGTTGATAAAGGCGATGAGATTATGGCATTTGACTTGTTTGTTTCATTACTATATTTGTTTGTTTTTCTTTTGCTCAAGTCTTTGACTGGTGTGTGATGACACCGACAATCATTACTTGCGTTGATTTCCCATTTAAATGGGGTGATGAGAATGTTATATATATGTTATACTTTGTGTTATATGTATGTATTTTTATATAAGAACTAAAAAGATTTAGTCATATTTATAAGAAATCTTCACATACCATTGCGATTAGAGCATGTATCCGATGAAAGCGAATGAAGATGATAATTATAAATAATAATCTACCTACTTATCATTCCACTTGTGTATGATAAAAAATTCATATTATTCTTAACTATATTGTAAATTTAAAAAAATAATTTTCACATCACGGATATTGGTCGAAATGAGATATAATGTGTTACATTATTGAGAGAGTTAAGTATGTATTTGTTTAGAGTTAAGTATATATATTTTTTTGTTTGAAAAAAAAGTATATATTTGTTTGGTTTAATTGCTAATGTACAATGCTAAATATTTTTGGTTTTTAATGTATTTTCGTATTAATAATGATTTTTGATTTTTAATAATGTATTTTCGTATTAATAATGATTTTCGGTTTTTAACTTATTTCATTTATTATTAAACCAATTTTTTTTAATATATTTTCTTTTTTTTTCTAATTTAATTGATTAATGATGATTAATTAATCAAAAATCAATCAAGGATTTTGATGATTTTGATTATTTATGCTTTTATATTTTTTATTTTGTTTTTCTATATTTATTATATTAATAATCAATCAAGGATTTTAATGATTTTCGTTTTTATATTTTTATTTAAAACTAATCATTCAAAACTCTTGTTTGTCCCCTAAAAAAAAAGAACAATTCTTGTTTGATTTTGAATATAAATTTTGATGGTTTTTCGGTTTTATGGTTATATTTTAATTATTTTGTGGTTATATTTTTAATTTATTTTCATCAAGGATCTTGTTTGATTTGTTTATAAATTTTAAGATTTTTGTTTTGAGATTTTTTATTTCAATTTTCTATGTTACGATTTTTTTAATATTATGAATCATAGGATCTTTTTATATTTGGAATTATGCACACGCATATTTAGTTAGGTTTTTTTTTAATTATTTGATGCTTATATTTTACAATAATATATTTTCGTATTAATAATGATTTTCGGTTATTAAATTATAGATTTTTGTCCAGAAGGACAAAATTATCAAAAAATCGGGGTAGAAGGATACTGTAATTTAATAAGGACAAAAGTAACAATTATGAAGTAACAAATATGAAGTAACAAATGTGGAATAGAGTAAATATGAAAGAATAATTGTAAAACAAAAATTAACATTAACACGTGAAATAACAATTTTAAAATAACAATTGTGATTTTTGTCCTTTATAATCACAAAAATGTTACTTTTGTCCTTCCAGACCCATTTATTATTTTTTTTGTCCTTGTGGCCCCTTCCCCCATTAAATTATTTCATTTATTATTAAACCAATGTTTTTTATATATATTTTCGTTTTGTCTATATTTTAATTAATTAATGATGATTATTTAATCAACAATCTTTCAAGGATTTTGATTATTTATGTTTTTATATTTTAATTCTTTTGTGGTTATATTTTTAATTGATTTTAATCAAGGATCTTGTTTGATTTTGTTTATAAATTTTAAGATTTTTGTTTTTAGATTTTTTATTTCGAATTTCTATTTTAGGAATTTTTTTAATATTATGAATCAAAGGATCTTTTTATATTGGAATTAAGATACACACGCATATTTAGTTAGGTTTTTATAATTATATTTTACTTATTTCAATTATTTTATTTTATTATTTAAATGAGGGAGAAACACTTTTTAGAGGAAACACACTCACACTTTTAGAATTTAGAATAGTAGAGATAGAGATTTATTTATTTTGTTGAGATCCTTTAGTTGCATATGTTGTACTATGAATTGTTATTATTTTCCCACCCAATTACTTTGACGCACCAAGGGTTTCTTTCATGTAATGTCTTCTGTTTTAAATCAACAGGGTTATCGGATGATAGAGGTAACGACATTGTTTTATTTTTATTTTATTGTTAAAAGGTACTATATTTATTTTATTTTGTGAGACATTGTTTTTTCCTTGATCCATTTGTTGTTGTTGTTGTTGTTGCTTTATTATTGATCCAAACTTTATTGATGCCTTTTTGTCCCAACGTGCACTTTGCCACTACAACCAGGTTTTGTTTTTTGATTGCTGGTTGGTTAATAGCTAATAGGGCCGATGACGACTCCCGATCATTTGGCACAAACCCCCGCACAACCATTACAAACTTAATTCTGATGGATCTTCTTTGGGTAATCCGGGACCTTCCGGAGGCGGTTACATCATTCGTGATGAAGATGGTCGTCTCATTTGGGCTGCGAACGATTTCTATATATGGCACAACTACCAGTATTACTGAAGAGACAAAGGCCCTTCTTTCTGGCATCTCTTCTCGTGTTACTCGCGAATGCTACCTCTTGTCATTGAATGCGACTCACGATTTTGGTAAACATCCTTAACCGACGTTGTAGCATACCGTAGTGTATTGAAGATGATATTGCGCACTATCGACACGCTTCTTCAAAGAACATGGACTTTTCTGTTACTCACGCCGCGAAGCCAACTCAAAGAATCGACTTCCTTGCCCGGCATGCCTCCCAAAGATTTCGCATGGAAATCGTTTTGACCAAACTATTCAGTTACCATTACAAATCCGTCTTATTCTTCATTCTGATCAACATGAGATACCGAACATACGATTGGCGAGATAGCACTCTCTCACAGATGGACACACCCTACACTTTTTTGTGGAAGGGTGCAAACCAGGTTGTGACTTTTATTTTTTTCCTTGTCTTTGGTCCCTTTCTCATAAAGGATTATACACACACTACTCTTTCCACAGGAACTCATGGCTCAGTTACGATCGTGTGGATGGTTCTTCTCATCATGCGTTTGATATGGCTCATATCCCTGGATACACCCTTCATCACGTTGATGGGTGCAAAGCAGCGTCACCGGTGGATGGTCTAATCACCTCAAAAAACTTTTGTGGCTCAAATCTTGGCGCAATTTATTGGACACACCCTCCAAACGCAACTTGAATGGAGTAAACCATGATGAATGTTTTAGCCACCATTGACGGATCGAAGATCATTTTCTACCATAGAAGGGCGGAACCCACTTGTTTTTTCGTTTGTAATTTTTTTGGGAGATTTTATTTTTCTGGAAGCGTAGGGTGCTGAACCTTTTCCTATGAGCTAGGATTTTCCCACACTGGGTTTGCCACTCATAGGTTTTTAGAGGGTAGGGCTACGCTTCGTCTACGTATTTGGAATAAGGGGAGGGCCAGGATACGGCTTGTATGAACCTAATTTTTTTCATAATAATAAAAAAGAAGGTTTCGTCAAAAAAAAAATGGAAAATTAGGGATAAGGACACAATTTAGAATATTTTTAAGTAACAGGACAGCTACATATTTTTTATAGGGAGAAGGACAACTGCATAATTTTTATAGCGAGAAGGACAAACAGTGAATCCCGAAAATCAGTGAATCTCCCCAGTGAATCCCGAAATCAATGAATTTCGACAGTGAATCCCGAAAATTAGTGAATTTCGACAATAAATTTTGAAAATTAGTGAATTTCGACAGTAAATTTCGGCAGTGAATTTAAACAGTGAATTTCGAACACAAGTGAATTTCGATAGTGAATAAATAGTTTTGTCTTTTATGCAAAAGTTTCAAAAGACTGTCCTTTTACTCAATTGATGAAATATTTTTGTCCTTCTCCCTCATTCCCCCCAAAAAAAAAAAAAACTAATAGGGCCGACTTTTGTTTTCCGATATATTCGATCTTTTGTATTGAGTTTTTGTTTTTAATCATTTTTTTTTGTGTTTGCATTTTGTGATATATCGTTTGATTTTATGCAGTTCTTGAAATGTTGAGGATAGGCCTCCTCCGACATTGCCGATCTGCTCTTATAAATCGGAAAGATGGATTGAGATTATGATGAAGTTTCTGTTAAGTTCTCGCGAGTCTTTTTTTTTTTTAATTTCATTAACTTTGTTTATTTTTTTCTCTCTACCTCGAGAACGGTTTGCACATTGGTTTTACTATGGATTTTATATGATTGACTTTATGCTGTTTTCTTGCATTTGTATATATGGAATTTTGGCCTGTATATGTACAATGTATTTGGTTTGTTGTTTGTTGCTTATGTGTACTTTTAACATAATGTGTGAGATTTGCTTGATTTTACAGGATGCATTGCACACAATTCTGATGGCTCGCAAATGCTCATATCTACGAAATGCATGCGGAAGAAGTCGTAACACCTTTTACACCAATATTTTATAGCGGCCATACAAATGACCATATCGAAAGTCGGATCCTAACCCTTTCCACAGAAAATCCAAGCAAGTCCTCCATGTATCTGTCACAAATCTCAACCGCATGCTATGCAAACCAAATCTGGATGAAGATAAGATTCTGCTAAACTAACACTCCCGGACGTTCGCCTGACCTAATTCCATGTTCACATCAAATCCGACTCTCAACTCAACAAACCTCTTCCATCTCAAATTCAAATCGATCCATTTCAATTAGATTACCATCCAATCCACAAACTCTTCAAATCGTAATCAAATCCAACGAATATTGATGATTATGTTCTTGATGATGAATTTTAGCCTCTTTTTCAGTATTATTTTCATTGTTTCCGAACTCCGATCCATTTCCAGTATTTACATCGTTTTTGTTTGATTTTTCTGCAGAGGTTTTATAATGGCACCAAAGCCGTCCAAGAAGAGATACACGAAGAAGAAGAAACCAACATAGGATAAAGAAAGGTGACAACTAATTCTTATGATTTGTATCTGCTATTTTATATGAAAGTTTAATTTTTCTATCTTGCCAATCAACATCATTTTCATTATTTAGAGACTGCTGCAACACCCGTTTATACATCTTTTAAATTTTCTAAGGATTTAACAATGGCACGGTAGTAAGCTGTGAAGAGATCGGTGGAGAAAAAAAAGGCAGATGATAATATCGGCCCGACAAAGATGATCTGAACAATTTTCTCCGTCACTATTATACTTCGTGTTTGTGAAAATTCCAGGAAAAAAAATCCTAAGGACTCAGCTGGCCTCATTTTTTTTCACGTTTTAGAATGATTTATGGTTCTATGGATATTGTCTTCTACCATTGAAATGAAAGATAGAATTTCTTGGTGTTTATTATAGGTGCATTTTTAGATTTGAGAAACAAGAGACAAGTGGAATATAATTTTCTTTAACACATCTGCATAATCTGATATCCAAAACAGAGTAATCACATATTGGCCTTGCTTGCCAAGCCGTCATAAGTCAAAAACTAGGCATAATCATCTCTTAGAAGGTATTTCATTCATCGGATTTATATGGGATTTTCTCCTACCCATTAGCATTAAATCAGTTTAATCATTAGCGTTACGGTGAATTGTTTAAGCAGGAGAGTGGGTGAGTGTTGCCATGTACTGTGAAGAGATGATTTTTTCTATATTGTCATATGATCAGTGAAGTAGGATTTGTTAGAAAAGACACCGACTTACTTTATCTACAATAGCCTAGAATTCTCCATGTTATTCAATGTGGCAATTATTTAGCTCCTATTTTCTAGAATAATATAGGCTAGAAGAGTCTGGTGGAGTCTACACAAATATCATAGGTTCACTTTGTGTAGAAACATCTAGCCACAACATGTACTAGAATTCCCTACTTAGCCGACATGGACAGCCATATATATAGGAGTCCTTTGGTGTCCCATTTGTAACCAAGCAAAATCCAAGCTTTTGTATTCAACTTCTTTCCGATTAAAAAGGCTTTGCATTTTTAGTGTCCCACTTCTTGATATAAAAAAATATTTAATTACTACAAAGCTTTGAAGCTTATCAAAGTCTACTATTGGTGTACGCATTGCAACTACAACAAGTGGTATCGGAGCCTCGTCGATCGGGCGCAGTTTTTTTGTGGTGGTGATATTTGGTCGGGGACCAACGACGTCGTCACTCTGCTGAAATAAACGGTCGGAGGATATTATTCACCGATTGAGAAGAATCAATCAAGGTTTCTTGTTCGTGCGTAGTCCGGGACTGTAGAGCTGTTTGGTCTGGGACCTAGCTTACTTAGTGTTTGACAGTGCAACAAAACTAAGTCACGATGGCGGATTTTTCGGTGAGTAATATTAAAAAATTAAATAATCATAATTATAGCACATGACAATCGGGTATATATGGTGTCCTACCTGGAGAGCCAAGATTTATTGGAGCATGTCACCGGAAGTGACGCAACGCCGCCCGCTTCAACAGATGCAACGGTCTTGCGTAAATGGAAGGTGAAAGCTGTGAAAGCCATGTTTGCTATAAAGACATCGATCGAAGATGAGATGATTGAGCATATCCGGAAAGCCACCACGCCGAAGGAAGCATGGGACACGTTGGCTAGTCGTTTTTCGAGGAAGAACATTTTGCGCCTACAAATACTGGAGAATGAGTTGATGTCGCTCACCCAGGGAAATCTATCAATAAGAGATTATTTCACCAAGGTAAAATCTCTGTGTTATGAGATTTTCGAATTAGATCCAGAGTCCAAAATTGGTGAGTCTCGGTGAGAAGAATATTTATACACGGTTTAAAACCCGAGTATCGTAGTTTCACAACGGCAATACAAGGTTGGGCCACACAACCAACCATTGATGAGCTGAAAATTTTATTAGCGGACCAGGAGTCGTTGGCTAAGCAAATGGCAGGCGTAGTGATAAAATCGGAAGAAGAGGCACTATATGCAAGTCAAGCAAGAGGAAAGTCAAACAGATATAACAATAAGGGATTTAAAAGACAAGATGATGAAGAGCGACAAAAGGATATGGAACAGAGTTACCAAAGAGGGGGAGCTAAATAGAAGAGACATGATAATAAGCAAAGAAATGGTAGACCTCAAGGAGGTGACAAACGTTCTCACAAGCAACAAAATGCTTGCTTCAATTGTGGCAGAAAAGGACATTTTGCAGGAGATTGTAGATTCAAGAAGAGACAAGTTGAAGGAAATGCTACCACTTCAGATACCCGAAATGACCAAAATGAACAGAGTGGGATGTCCACGCATCCCTCTAAGGGTTGAAGTCCGAGGAAGCAAATATTGACACTACTATGGAGAAAGAAGAAGGCCAAGTAAATTGTGCAGCAACCCTGACAAGTGATATTAGGCGTGTTAACTTTCACAATCTGTGGATCGTTGACTCAGAAGGTGGAAATCATATGACCAGTGATAAAGAAAGACTTCAAAGAATGACAGAATACAAATGAGGTCGTGTTGTCATAACGGCGGATTACACCAAGCTTCCAATTAGACACATTGGTGAGACAGTGATCATGCCAAGCTCAAATTCTCAGCCAGTGATACTGCAAAATGTGATGCATGTTGATGGAACGAAGAAAAATCTCTTGTCAATATCACATCTCACAGAGTCAGGTAATTATGTAGTGTTCAGTCTACAAGATGTGAAGGTTTATCGTGGTCTTAGAGTCGTTGGGACTCCAATCCTGGAAGGTGGAAAGAAGGAGTTAGTATATGTACTGACTGCTGAAGCAGCATATGTAGAGAAGACCAGGAAAAATGACACAGCTGATCTATGGCATGCATGTCGGGAACATGTTAATTATAAGAGAAGTCTAAATACCGAGCAAAGGAGCCGCTCGAGTTGATTCATTCAGATGTCTTTGGACCAGTAAAGCAACAGTAAATTGGAGGAGCAAAGTATATGATCACCTTCAATGACGATTTCTCAAGATATACGTGGGTGGATTTCATGAAGGAGAAATCCCAAGCTTTGGAGAAGTTCAAGGAATTCAAATGTAAAGTAGAAGCAGACTTTTCTCAAAGAGTACGTTCTCTACGTACAGATAATGGAGGTGAGTATACATCCATTGAGTTCTCGGAATATCTAATGCAAAATAATATTCGCCTGCAGTTGACTTGTCCGAGAACTCCGCAACAAAACGGGGTAGCTGAAAGAAAGAATCGACATTTAGATGAGACATGTCAGAGTATGATACATGCAAAAAATGCCCCAGCCCGTTTTTGGGCAGAATGTATGAAGACTGCAGCCCATGTGATCAATCGGCTACCACAAGCAAAGCTTGGATTCATCTCGCCATATCAGAAACTCAAAATAGAAAAACCAACTGTAAGTCATTTCAAAGTATTTGGCTATGTCTGTTACGTATTCATCCCAGATGAGCTATGAAGCAAATTTGATAAGAAAGCAATCAGATGCAAATTCTTGGGATACGATGAGGAAAGAAAAGGATGGAAGTGTTGTGACCCAAGAACAAATCGATGTAAGGTATCAAGAAATGTTGTATTCGA
Organism: Gentiana macrophylla; assembly: GCA_026214975.1. Taxonomy (NCBI): domain Eukaryota; kingdom Viridiplantae; phylum Streptophyta; class Magnoliopsida; order Gentianales; family Gentianaceae; genus Gentiana; species Gentiana macrophylla. Next base: position 9,289,557 of record CM047813.1, read on the forward strand.
TGAAGCATCTTCTTGGTGGTCATCTCAAGATGAGGAGCTTCCTGACTCACCTGTTCTAGAAGAGAAAATAAGAGAAAGGACTGGAGAAGAGTTATGCACTCTGAAAGTAAATGTTGATGGTCAAGAGAAATCAGCAGCAACTCAAGAGATGGAATATAGAAGTATCGAAAGTCCAAACCCGGAGATGGAGGAAGTTGATCATCATGAAAAACAACTTAGAAGATCATCTCGACAGAGAAAACCAAATCCTAAGTATGCTAACATTGCGACAGTTGATGATACTGCAACTATGGAGCCTTCAAGCTATGAGGAGGCATCTAAAAAGGATGAATGAATCCAGGCGATGAAAGAGAAAATTCAAGCGCTTAAGCAAAACCAGACTTGGGAACTTGTTCCTCTTTCGGAAGGAGTAAAACCAATATCTTGCAAGTGGGTTTACAAGGTGAAAACACGACAAGACGGATCCATAGAAAGACATAAAGCTCGATTAGTTGCTCGAGGTTTCTCACAACAATATGGCTTAGACTATGATGAGACGTTTAGCCCGGTGGCGAAGATAACTACAGTTCGAGTTTTACTGGCACTAGCTGCTAGTAAGTCTTGCAAACTATGGCAGATGGATGTGAAGAACGCCTTCTTACGTGGCGAGATCGATCGAGACATATACATGGAGCAACCAAAAGGCTTTGAGAGTACGACTCATCCTAAATACGTGTGCAATTTAAGAAAGGCGTTATATGGATTGAAACAGGCGCCAAGGGCTTGGTACGGAAAAATTGCAGAGTTCTTGACTCATAGTGGATTCTCTATGGCTCCGTCCGACTCAAGTTTGTTCGTCAAGCATCAAAATAACAAATTAACAGTCATGTTGGTATATGTTGATGATCTCTTCATCACTAGAGATGATGACAAAGAAGTTCAACAAGTCAAGAGGAACTTCTCAGTCCGGTTTCAAATGAAAGAACTTGGAGAGCTTAAGCACTTTCTTGGACTTGAAGTCGAGTACACTAAAGATGGGTTGTTCCTTTGCCAACAGAAGTATGTTAAGGATCTGTTAAAGAAGTCTGGAATGATAGACTGCAAGCCTTCTCCAACACCAATTGAAGTCAATGCCATGTTGAGCTCAAAAGAAGCCAAAGAGTTGGATGATTCTACAAGTTATCGACGACTAGTAGGAAGCCTGATATACTTGACGTTAACAAGACCAGACATTTCCTTTGCAGTTGGCGTCGCAAGTAGATTTATGCAAAGTCCAAGAGAGCCACATTGGCAGTTAGTTCAGAAAATTATGAGGTGCGTCAAAGGAACTTATGACTACGGTATTTTCTACCAGAAAGGAGTGCCATGTAGACTCATTGGATACTGTGACGCTGATTATGATGGGGATGAGGACACTCTCCGATCAACTACCGGTTACGTGTTCAGCCTTGGTTCTGGAGTAATATCTTGGTGTAGCAAAAGACAACTTACTGGTATCTCTATCAACTAATGAGGCAGCGAGTACCGGGCAGCGGTATGTGAGCAAGAAGTCACTTGGCTTGTGCAGTTATTGAGAGACTTACGTCAGCCAGTTGACTACCCAGTGGATTTACATTGTGACAATATATCATCACTACAACTAGCAGAGAATCCAGTATTTCATGCAAGGACCAAGCACATTAAAGTGCATTACCATTTTATTCGCAAGAAGGTTCTTCAAGAAGAGATACAAATGATTCATGTGCAGACCGAAAATCAGTTAGCAGACGTCTTTACCAAAGGTCTAAGCGGAAACAAGCTCGAAGAATTTAGAATTGCGCTGGGGATGCTTGCCAAATCATCACTGAAAGAAAGTAGTCGGTGAGGGAGAGTGATAGAAAAGACCACGACTCACTTTATCTACAATAGCCTAGAATTCTCTACGTTATTCAAGGTGTCAATTATTTAGCTTCTATTTTCTAGAATAATATAGGCTAGAAGAGTCTAGTGGAGTCTACACAAATATCATAGGTTCACTTTGTGTAGAAACATCTAGCCACAACAGGTACTAGAATTCTCCACTTAGCCGACATGGACAGCCATATATATAGGAGTCCTTTGGTGTCCCATTTGTAACCAAGCAAAATCCAAGCTTTTGTATTCAACTTCTTTCCAATTAAAAAAGCTTTGCATTTTTAGTGTCCCACTTCTTGATATAAAAATATATTTAATTACTACATAGCTTTGAAGCTTATCAAAGTCTACTATTGGAGTACGCCTTACAATCACAACAGGATTATCACTAAAGGATGTTTGTCTTGCATTACTATATCTGTCATACACTTGATATCACAACTTTGAAGGATTCTTTCGTGTTGAATTGGAAAAAAAAAATAAGAATTGGATGTACCTTTTGCCAGTACATGTTTTCCTTGCAAAATTTCTTGCTAATTAGTTTTTAAGGTGATGTTTGATAGTGTTTTCTAGGTCTTTTTTCACCGCGATTCTCTGATTGTTTTCTTTATTCAAAGGAAATAATTTTTGTTTGAGGTAGGAAATTCTCAATGTTGATGGAGTTGAGAAGATTTCTAAGGAATCGTGTATGTCTGCTATTCCTGTATTATATTTATTATGAGATGAGACATTATACTTTTAAAAGCTGGTGTGATATCTAAGGCAACCCAAGTGTTCAACGATTTGCTTGCGGACCATTCATTGACAAAGCTGGAGATAAAGAAGGTGCCGATAAATTGTGGTGCCAAGGTGCATACCTCTAAGAAATGTAATGTATGTATTGGTCTTACTACTGATATTTACGTCTTTTTTCGCTGTAGTGATTACGTTTGGTTTATTTTAGGTTTGTGGTGAATGGTTTCTTTTGGGGTCCATAGGATTTTCCACAAATCTTTGGTCAGCTGAATATGACTTATGAATGAGTACTATCCATTCCGGATACTAACTACTCTTCCGGGTGCACATTTTCTTTTCCTTAACTTTTAATCAAACCTTAAAAAAGTTTAGTGTGTAGGGTGGAGAGGTGCATCAGAGGTGTGCCAATTTCAGTAGATTTGACATCAAATTATGTTGTGGAAAATCTGGTGTTATGGACTTGCAAGTACTTATTTTTATAGGAAATGCTACTATTATAACGATGTATCACAGCAAGTGACACTTTTACATAGTTGATTATGATGTAACATCTATTGATTATATTGTAGACCCATCATAATCAAGGGTGTAAACTTGTGTTATGTACAATTACCCTATTTTTAACTTTTTATAACTACTCATGCTACCAGTTCTCATACATATGTTTCCTACTCACCTTTCTTTGCCTAGATGTAAGTTGTAGCTATAACAGATTTGACAAAATACAAGTTGCATTGAAGCCACAAGGTTCAGAAGCTTTATGTTGAGTTAGCAACAATATACGTACGGTCTTTTGGAACAAACATCGAACACTGGAGGATTTAATTGTTAGTGTTTTAGGACATGAACTTTCATTACATCTGTTGAACTTTGATCTGAAGTATGACTATAAACATTGGTACATAGGCATTTTGTATGTATATTTTTAACAAATTAAATTTTGTTCGATAAAATCATGCTTCTAGGTTTTTGAAGTTTTGTCAGTATATTTTACTCAACTATTGTTAACCATCGTTGTTCATGGACCATGATTGGGTGTATGTGTATGAGTATCCTTGGACCTTGGATAATTGCCTATAATAATCGGTACGTCCCGTAGTTTTTCTGTTATATAAACCGTCTAATCATAGCTTTAATAATATATTATTATTATGAAATTAGTTTGCCTCAATGTATAAGCTTAATGTTAATTTTATATATATATTACTTTTATTGTATTTATATTCCCGCGCATTATGCACGGGTTCATGGCTAGTATATATATATATATATATATATATATACTAAGGGATTTAACCCAATCACTAGCTATTTTCACCCAAACCTGCAAAATGACCCGGCTTATACCCACTCAAAAACACACGTCTAGCAGTATTAAATTTACAAGGTTTTCAAGAAGAAGAAGAAGAAGAAGAAGAAGAAGAAGAAGAAGAAGAAGAAGAAGAAGAAGAAGACGACTAAACCTTTACCCTAGCACCTCATCTCCTTATAAGTTTTGAATCTCAACTTCTTTGATCACGTTCTTATTTGCATTCATTCGGCCTAACTTCAAATTCCACATTTCTAGAATCTCGACTGCCTACAGCTCTTTGTTAAGATTGTTTATTTTGTTACTTCAAACTACTGTACAAGAACAAAACTTCATGGATTCTATTGTAGAAAGCAGAAACCGACTCCTTCTCTTCCAAAAAAGGCACTTCTCCTCCTCAATCTCCACCCGGTATTTGTTTTCAATTCAATGTTTCCAAGAATTCTTCGTGCACAGTGAGATTTTTCTCATTTTCTATTTCGCTTTTTCATTGTCTTATTATTATTATTATTATTATTATTATTATTACTAGCCTAAAAAACCCGTGCATCATGCACGGGAAAAACTAAATTTTGAAAAGAAAATAATTAAATTTACATAGTGTACAATTGAATAATGTCATGTCAAAAACAAAAAGGACCCAACACGTCATGTATTATTATTGAGTATGATGTAAGACCAATTAATAAAGACATCTTCTATTGGCACCACGTTTTTATTTCAATTAATACCCTTATTTAAGGCACATTTAAAATTATTTTTGGCACCACTATAATATTTTTATTATTTTTGTGCAACATAACGTTTGTTTTTTGTACGGACGTCACTGGTACTTCCGTTGGTTTTCAACACCAACATATTATAGTTATAAATGTATCATTAGTGCAAAATGCCAGACCCACTGACGTTGTTAGCGAAACAAAACGTCAGGGCACTGAAGCGCATACTTGGTGCCGGAAAAGCAATTTGTGGGTGACGTTAAAGTAATGAATAATAATAATAATAATAAATGTGTCGATAGTAAATTTTGGTGCCGATAGAAGCCGCCCTAATAAATATGGTCTTATCATAATCAATGATATAAGACGTGTTGTATCAAATTTATTGTGTACATAGAATTTTCCATTTACAATATGTGCAATCTTTTCGAAGTTTTTGCCCTTCGTACCACGGCACATCCTATATCTTGGCTCCCCGACCCGCCCCTTATGATAATACCATTGTCAGGATATCTTATGTTTTACCTTAAAAAAAAAAAAAATATATATATATATATATATATATATATATATATATATATATATATATATATATATATCTATGTGATTTCATAGCTTCATAGCCAAGAATGAATTTTGCATTTTGACATTCTTTGCAAATATTTGCAGTCTCACAATTCAATGAAAATGTGAATCGTATAGTCTAATATTTTTTTTCAAAGATACTAATGATCTCACAATCCATCATTATTTTACGACGAAGACCCATCCTTCTAAACACACACGCACAAAAAAAGGCACACGATTAACTCCCCGAATTTTTGTACATCATAACCCCCTGAAAGAAGCAATTTGTGGTCTATAACTTTTATGTTTTTTTTTTTGTTTTTCTTTAATTCTAAGTCTATGGCTTACAATGGTTCGGGGGACAACATCGGGGGACACCTTCGGTGCCCCCATCACCCTTCCAAAAAATAAAAACACTATAGAATTCCAAATTAAAATCATCTTTAGATACCTTTGCTATCTTATGAGAAGGGTAAAACTCCTACAATTATATTAGATCAAAAGAATACCCAAGCTTTCAAGTCTTTAAGACGTGAATCACCTCTTTTTGGTTGAATTAGACAAAATATCTATGCCTTGATTTGTTTCAGTCTCCTGTGCAAAAGATTTAGTTTGTGGGGGTTTTAGTAGCCTGATCCAAAGTATTAAGATATTCACATCATAAGTAGGTTAATTGCTTGGAAGCTTTCAAGTTTCTCAAAGTTATGTTATCATTCATCTCCGCTTCTTTATCTTTTCACTTGCCTTTTCAAGTTTACTAAGACTGCGAGCTTCTCCTTTCCCAAGTGCATTGCACTAGCTTGGCCATCAGTTCTTTCAAGTTTTCAAAGTTAGCTCATCAGTGACTATAAATAGACATTTTCTTCATATAAACGGCTATGAGCCAATCATTCTATCTTACAATATATTGTTGTTAAGTGGCCTTTTTGCACACCTTGCGGCCAAAGCTCTTCCATTTCAACCAATCTGCAAGACACCTTGAATTCACTTCCTTTTCTGAAATTCAACTAAAACATAAAACACAAAGAGTCTAGCAAAGCAGCACATAAATGTTGGAAAAACAATATGGAAGTCAATCTTAATACCAGACATCTAAATCAAACACAATAAGAATACCAACCATTATGATGATCAATAGACAATTTCAAAATAAGAAAAGCAAAAAGTCCAAGTTGAATGAAAAACTTTGATGTTTCACATTCAGGTTCATGGCAGAAGCAAGCAAAAGTAGAGACGCTGTGAGTTAAATCAGCCAATTAAGAGAGCGCCTTTGAATGCTCGGATGCCTTGATTCGAAAAAAGCATGAACTCTGCCCTGTTGAGCACACATAGAATACAAATCGATCATGAGAAACATCATAGATTTCTCGAAACGTAACAACCTACTTTTAAGAAAGAAAAAAGTAGCATATTTCGGCTAAATTACAATTTTAATCCTCTAACTAGCCTGTTTTTCGATTTTGGTCCTATTTTTTCTCCGGCGACAATTTTAGTCCTCAGTAAGTGGTCTATTTTTGCAAAAATAGTCCTGAACGCCGGAAAGACCACTTACGAGGACTAAAATTGGTATTTTCGCGCTACGTTTTAGTCCTGTAAGTGGTCTTTCCGGCGACAATTTTAGTCCTGTAAGTGATCTTTCCGGCGTTCAGGACTATTTTTGCAAAAAAAAAACCACTTACAGGACTAAAATTGTCGCCGGAGAAAAAATAGGACCAAAATCGATAAACAGGCCAGTTAGAGGACTAAAATTGTAATTTAGCCGCATATTTCCGTTCACTGAACAACCAACTTCGATTGCCGCAAGGATGCAATTCAAACTTGAACAGTGTCTCGCACTTTCTTTAGCATAGCAGTGTCTTTTGGTTACTTGAAACTGTCAATTTTAGATCGAATTATGATTCTATTAATAGTATAAAAGATCACACAAATTCAACTAAAGATTTGAGGGTTCTTCATTTCAAGTTTACGAAGCTTGGGCATCATATGACACAAGTGGGTAGTATGATCTACTCCTTAAAATATCAGTATCAGTAGTGAATTCTTTCTGGATGTCCTTCAATTTCATTAATTAGACTTGCAAGAAACATTATCACCAAATGGCTCTGCTAATTACTCCTCCTCCATGGTTCTTCGCATGATTTCTTTTACCATAAATTAATGCTTGGTTTTCAATAATAGCATTTAAATAAACATACCTTTTCTTTTCACTACATTTCCTTGATTTATGTAACATTCAAAGGGTTTATTATTTTGATATCATAGTAGTTTCTATTTTAACATTAAAAAATGTAACTTTTGTATTACAGTACCGAAAAAAATATTTATTCAATTACTATGAATCGTATGAGATAATGCTTTTATGATTTTATCGATTGATTGTTCATGTGATTTAGTGTGTATATGTTTCTCCTGAACGTATCATTTGCACGGCTACATAAGTTTCAGCTATCCTGAAATACATTTTCCTTTGGATTTTTTTTTTTTCAATTTCCACATATTAGCATACTTGTTCCCTATTGCGCGCTGTCATTATTATTTACGAAAAAATATGGTTATTTGAGCGCAGGAAGCAAATGAGAAACTTGATGATGCGAGTAATGAGTTTATTATCCTTACCGATGATGACATAATACGCTTTCATATTGGTGAAATTTTTGTACAAGTGCAGAAAGATAATTTTAAAAGCAAGATATTTTGCTCGACTAATGTGTTGCAGTGCTTGCTTAAAGTACACAGAAACATTTCTTTGCTTAAAATACAGGTGCTTGCTTAATTAGTATGTATATATGTCTGTTAACGTCTTATACTTTCTTTTTGGGAAAGCGAAGGAAAAATAAGGGAATAGAGTCGATAGATAAGTAATGGCTAGACTGCCATGTCATGTTTGATATTGTTTATCTATGTATTAATTCCATTATTGTCTTAAGAGTTATTGTTCATTTATTTCATGGTAATAATATGCAGATGTGGGTGACTATGTACGGCGATCGCTTTTTTTTTTTTTCTCTTTTCCCAATGAAAATGGAGGGTTGAGGGTTGCAAAGAAACATTTTTCAATATTGAAATGATGTTAATATTGCCGATCTCTATTTTGAGATTATATGTTTGTTTCTGTGCATAAGGCCTAAAAATTCAATCAATTTTCTGTTTCATATTACCACGTGCATTATGCACGGGTTTTCTACTAGAACATGATATGAAATACTCTGTTCATATGATGGTAAAAATGAAATTACAGGATGGAAGTGATTGTAATATTGACAAATTCCATGAACTTTCCAAGTTAAGAGAAGCCAGATGAGCCCCTTATGCAATGGTTCCCCACTCAAATTTGGACTAGACATAGGCTGTTGGCATTCAGGTATGTATAATCCTCGAAAATTCAACCATAAACATTCAGATCGGTTCCAACTCTAAGGACGGTGTAATATTTTGCAAGTAATATTGGTATGTATTCTTCAATGATGAAATCCCTTCAACCTGCTTGGTTAGTTCTTAGCCATTCAACACACTAATGCAAAAGATTGACAATGTACTTGATAGCAATCTCTTCATTATTGCTCTCAAAATTAACATGGCTAGGCCAAATGATATGCTGTTTTGTAGGGGTGGCGTGGCTTTTGGATGATGCATTTAATGGATTAACCCAACCTGGATCCAATTTCTGGTCGGCGTAACATGAGGAGAAACCTTCAAACAAAGTTGTTAACGATTCTTGACAAAGATGGTATCTTTTTCCCTCAATTATTTTGTTTATTTGTCAAAGTTCTTTGTGTTGTTCTACTTAATGATTACCTTTCTTTTTCAACTTATAAGAATTACATATACCCTTGGTCGCTTAGGCATACCGCTATTTTTATGTGCGACTTAGACACCAATGTCAGAGCATATGAGCACGAGGTTGACGTTGAATCATAGCTAAAATGGCGTTCTTTGCGGATTATGACTCTCTGCTATGTTTCCATTTGAAACTATGGTTGAGTAAGTTGGTGTCTTGATGTCCACTTATGTGCTTATTATTTGATCAGGTGTTTGATGCATTCTTCATTTGATGCCACATTGTTTAACTTCCCTTTTTTACTCGCCGTGTTGGTTGAAAGCTTGGTTCTTTGATTACATTCTTCAGAGCCATATGTTTTGGTTTTCACTTTGGATTCTCTGCTGCTTATTTTTGGTGCCACCATGCTCATGGTTTGTTATGGTTAGGGATCACTACAAGATATTCGCGTTTTTACGACGTGCATTGCGCATCGTATTTCTCTTTTATGACGTGCATGAGCACGTCGTATAAACCCGCATAGTAAAAGTGTACAAACTTCACGACGTGCTTTTTTGCTCGTTGTAAAATTACTATGATGCACGTCGTAAATAGATTCCTGCTAAAATAATATATCGTTTTACGACGTGCTTAAGCACGTCGTAAAGTGCTTCCCGCCAAATGAATTGACTAATTCGCGTTTTTACAACATGCATTTTGCACGTCGTAAATTTTACAACGTACGAAATGCACGCCGTAAATTTTACAACATACAAAATGAACGCCGTAAATCAATTCATCTCGAATATAAAAAATTATTTGCCTTGAATCCCATAAACCTATACATGCTATGAAGCCCAACTTTGGTTCCAATTTTATATATACTAGTAAAATGCACGTGCGTTGCACGTGTTTAAATTAAACAAATATTTTTGTACTTAAGAAAATTTGAAATGTGGTAATATTACATCCATTGTTAAGTGTATGTTTGATTTCTAAAGTAATTGTTTATTGAATATGAAATTTAAATAAAATGAATTCATGCTTGATGTAATTATTTTATATCTCTTTCTCATGCACGCTGAATAAATATTTACATGTTACGTTTATCTTTGCTTTTAATAGGATTAGAATTTTTGGTTATGAAATTGTATATTTGACTTGAACATATAAGGGGCTTGCCTAAAATCTTTGGTACTTGTTTTTTTGTGTGTGAATATTTTATAAGTTTCTCCTAGCCTAAATAAATAATACCATCAAAATCACACGCATTCAAACAGTCATGTATGCAATTTTAAATAGATATATTTTAATTTAATAGTTTTATTTTATTTTATTTTAGTTGCGAATAATATTTGTTATGAAATTTATTGTCAATCATGTTTCTTGACCGTGTAGATGGAGAATTATGATTGATGTTACATGAGTAATACAAAGTTCTATTTCTTGTATAACGATCGATCATTTAAAAGGAGCATGTCATGATATTATCTTAAGCTTGATGAGAATTGATAAATAAATAAAAAAACGACTATATTTGATAGAAAATAAGTACCTTAATAAATAATGAGAAACATGTTATGGTAGAAACCAACTAACAATATCAGTCATATGTTACATCAAGAATTAGACAATTATATTTTTATCATTATTGGTTATATTAGATAACTATGACATTGTTCAATTTCTGATTAAATATTATTCAAATATATGTGGTGAAAAGTTTATTTATGATTTTAATATTTAATTTTATTAACATATAAAAGAACACACAAAGATACTTCAACTTGATTGCATGAATAAATAAATATTTTATTATGATACAATAAGTTTTTTTGAAACAGATACAATAAATATTTATGCTAGCTATATCAGTATACATGAATTTTATTTGTTCATGCATAATTATATACTTATGTTATATGATGATAATAATCTTTGTATTTTAAATTATATAAGGATGAATAATACTATATATAATCATTTTTGTTTGTATTTATTTTATGAAAATTGTTAAGTAGTGGGAGCAAAGTCCCACGTCGTCATTTTAGCTTTAAGAGCCGACAATGGCTTACTGTATAATAGGGTTGAGCCTATTATTTTAAGATGTACCAATTAAGATAAACTCTCAATTGTCTTAAGTTATTTTGACTTTTGTCATTAGGCTTCACGAAGCTTGTAGCTTTTATATTTCTCCACTACAGAAATATTCTTTCTTTCGCCCGTGGATGTAGGTCATATTGCCAACCACGTAAATATAATGTTTTGTCTTTTTTCTTCCGTTTGTTATTTTGTGTTGCCGTCGTTAAGGGTTATCGCTCGGGTTTGTTTTTCTTAACAAACTGGCCGGTATCATAGCCAAGGTTTTGAATATTATCCATTATGACGGTAATTAAGTATCATTTTGAGAAGTTTGAAAGAAAAGTCAACTTCGAGATGTGGCAGTTGAAGATGGAGGTCATGTTGATTCAGGATAGCTTGGATGTTGCGCTACTTGGGAATGATGAAAAGCCATAGAATATGTGAGATGATGAGTTTGCTGGTCTCAACAAAAAGGTCAGGTTATGTATCATCTTATGTCTTTTTGATGAGGTTTAAGAGAGCTAGCCACTAAGGTTACTGGTAAAGATTGGTGGGGAAAATTAAAATCCTTGTATATGAAAAAAAATGTGGAGGATAGTCTTTATTTAAAGCAGAGTTTGTGTATCTTTCGTCTGTATGAAGGGTCATCTATATTATCTCATTTGGATGAATTTGATTCTCTGCTTACGGATTTAAGTAATGTAGATGTTAAGATTGGTGATGAGGATCAGACCATGTTGTTATCGTGTTCACATCCCCAATCGTTTACGCATATTATAGAAACAATGCTTTATGGTAATGATATTATTTCTTACAAGGAAAGTAAGTCGATATTGAAATTGAAAGATCGGATTTATAAATATGTAACTAAGGGAAATAGTAGTCATGCAGCATGTTGGTAGTACGGGGCAGATCCATTAAGAAAGATGCAGATATTGAAACTTTTGATTTGAATCCCAGACGTAAAAATTTGATAAGCAATTATTGTAAAAAGATTGGGCATATCAAATCTAATTATTTTCGACTTAAGAACAAAGGAAAACGTAAAGAAAAGAAAGGGGATTGAAAAAGAGTCAGCTCAGGACAGTATCATAGAAGATGAAAGTGATGGAGAGATTTTCTTTGATGCTGATAAATTAAGGTCTGTTAATCAATGAATCTTGGATTCTGGTTGCCCGTATCATATGTGTGGGACTGGTTTTTCATGTATGAGCAGGGCCGGCCCTATCACAAGCCAGGCGAGCCAGTCGGCTTGGCCCAATGAATCCCGATAGGCCCAATCGGTACATGTTTTGCTTATCCGAAATTTTTTTTTATAGAGTTAATCCGATCGATTTATAAAAAAAATCGTATATTAAAAAGCCCGATTTTGATAACAAATAGGCCCGATTCTTTAAAAAAAAAATACCCAACCCAATAAAACAATTTATATGTTACTAAATGTTACTTCATGAAGAAAGTAGCAGATAAAAAGAAAAAAAATTGTATTTTCGGTCGATTTTTTTTTTGTGTACATAGGCCCAATTTTTTTTAACTGGCTTCGGCCCTAAAAAACGTAGGACCGGCCCTGTGTATGAGTCAATTCAAGGTAGAGTTGTTTTGATGGGACAATATGCAAGGTTGCCGATATTGGTACGGTTAGAATCATGACTCATGATGGTGTTGTCAAAACATTTACGCAAGTCAGTCATGTTCCGAATTTGAAAAAAAATCTCATCTCTTTGGGCGTATTTGAGACTCTTGGAGATAGGTACACCGCTGAAGATGGAGTTTTGAAAGTAATTAAATACGCTCTGGTTCTCATGAAAGCTTACATGTATGGTAGTTTGTGTATTTTGCAGGGATCCACAGTCATTGACGCTTCTGCAATCTTTACATCATCATGTTCAGAATTAGATATTACGATGTGTCGTCTGTTTGTTAAGTTCAACCTTTTCTTGGAGTTGTTTGACACTTTTGAAGACATTGGAGTTTGTGGACTATTTCAGGATGTTGTTGTTAGGAAATCTACGCGGGAACGCAGCGGAATTCAAAAATTTATTTCCTTTTACCAGGATCGACTTCGTTTAAGCAATAAACAAATAAGCTAAAGACGGTGGTTACCTTGGTTGATCTAAAAGATCGACGCTTTGACCGTCTAAGGAGAGTAGTTCTCGCATAGAACCGCCCAAGTGTTCGGCCTCACCGCTAGTCCACACGAACAGCCCGCGGAATCCCATCATGGATTGCTATTGGAAAACTCCGGTTGCTAGACCCGCCCTTTTCCCTCTCTCCAACTCTCTACATAGGATGCTCTCTATTTTACACAAGAACTATTAGTTCTTGGAATTGTGTTGTGTATAAAAGAGCTTGACACCCACCTCTTATTTATAGTGTAGGGGCGCCCATCTAGGTGTGGAGGAGAAGAGAACCTTTTCCCAATAAAATAAGGAAAATATAATTGATTGATTTATCTCATTTATTATAATATCTTATATTAAATAAATCTAGGATATTGTCAATATCTTATATTCAATATTTCCAAGATATTGTCAATATCTAATATTGACTATCTTTATTATATTACCATAAATCAATTTACACATGTGTGTATATCACATATATATTACACAAATAAACCTATATATATAAATATATAGCCATTACAAGTGTGAACATGTATATCTTATATATATGTACAACACACGCATGTTAGCTAATATATATATAAATATTAATATCTAATATTAATATGTGGTAATACCATTAATTAAATTGCACAATCCAAGTGTATCTTATACACTAATAGGTTGCGCCACCTTTAGCCATAAATTGGCTTCCGGAATATTCTTTAATTAATATAATTAATATCTTGTATTTTATTTATTCATAATAAATAAATACCACCATATTAATTTACCACTATAACCTTTATAGTCGTGAGATAAAACTTTCCTTATTTGGCTATCAACTATAACCACATTTTAATCCGACTCGATGTTCTTATGTGTGTGACCCGATAGTCTTCCGAATATGTTGGCCGTAGACACAAAGTGCAAATTACGAAAATGCCCTTCATGCCTAACGATCACGGGATAGCATCTAGCAACACACCGTGACCCCCAATCATCGGAAGAGTCAAATGCAATGACTACTACCTTTCATGTGAAACAGTTACCGTGTAACTTACAATCCTATCGCTGTAATAATATCCATACGGTCGTACATCTAGTGTCAAACATTAACGACCGTATCTTATAATCTGGATATCAAGCTCTCTCGAAGTAACTTATTTACTTCCACTTTGCAAAGATTCATGAGAGTAAGACATTCCTTATAAGAAGGCCATTTCGGATATTCGATCCCAATCATAGGATACGCGATTCCCGGACGACCAATCATGTATACTCCGTGATGCTTCAAAGATCACACCCAATCACTACCGCATGATCGCCCCGTGGTTAGGGGAAACCTCAATAGTGTCAAAGCATGACAATCCACACCGTGATGCCATGAAGACTCCGGTCTTAAGGATAATTACACAACCGTCACATAGTGTGACACTTAACATGTGTAAGTGGGTCAGTTTAACGTACGCATTCTCTAATACACGTCCACGTACAGTCCAAGTGTCTCTACACTTCGATAGACGAGATCTATCCCTGCCCTAAAGACAGAAGACATCTAATACGTGCTAGCTTGTTCATACTATCAATGTCCTGTTTAATAGTACATCAGCCTAGAGACATTTAAGAATCAAACTTATTAAAATGATTAGAGATCTCATCAACCATAATCGTCTATCATGGTTTCTCTATCACAGTTTAATACTAAGGACGTTATCATATAACAATTCACAATTGGTTCTTTAAAAGAACAAATATACGACAACAGAAACCATTTAATATATGTACAAACATAAAGAAATAGTAGAAATGATCCGACCCGGCCGGATCCGGTCCAACCCGATTGGGTTTAGGACACTATTCCAACAATCTCCCACTTGGCCTAAAACCAATCACTCGCACACACAAGACCAAGTTGAAACACAAGAATCTCATGCAATACTCGCAACCAGCCCTAGCCATAAACGGATCGCTATCCGTGGGGACTCAGACTATATTCATATCACGCTCCATATGATCAAGTCAAAGGAACCGCCTCAACACACACACAAACCTCTGACGAGACCCTGGTCCTTGCTTCAAGCAATGAATCCACTTACTATATCAGCTATATAGAAAAGGTGGAAGAACCGCACAAGGTTCAGGAATAAACCTTCTAGATCCATGTACTGCTCCCGCTGCGCCTCTAAGGCACTACTGTGTTTTGGCCTAGTTGTAGAATTTACAGTGACCCATATGCTAGAACACTTCCAGCTCACTGTATCACTTAATCAAAGTGATTGCAAACCCAGACTGTAGCTCCCACTCGCCTTCATAAGACTCAGGATATACGTCTGTATAACTATATTTATTCGCTTCCAAATTTCGATAAACTAGAAAACCATCCTTAACTTGTTTAAGGATATTCTCGACATTCACCAGAATTACTTTCATACTTGCTCATGACTATTCATGGACTATGAACATCCGGCATTACCTATAAGATGGTTCCTATCGCAGTAGCGAAGGAAACCTTCCATAAGCATCATCTTCCACCTTGTCTTTAGGACTAATGTCCTAACATAGATAGATCTTGAGAACACCGGCTAGCAGTATCCCCTGTCGCGATCTATGCTAAACTCTTTTAGCATCACATCTATATAGGTAAACTATAATCTAACAGCAGTTAAATCTATCAATATAGATTCTTATTTCTAAAATAAGAACTGCCAATCCAAGTGCTTTCGTAAAGACCTTGAATTACCAAACATTAATTGACTGTGACATGGGGTATTAATTCTCGAGAGAGGTATCTAATACCTTGCTCAAAAATCATAACACACTCCCACTATCCATCTTGCACATTGGGCATATTCTTCTTTTGACTAAATCAAACTCCTTTGATTATCAAACAAAGAAATCGTCTAGAGAAACTTGTTTGAGTCCATAAATGGATCTCGTGGGCTTACATATCATGTCATCGTCTATGAACATCGAGCTTTCTGCCCAACGTCTTCAACACTATCATATAGCCATGATACGAAGTTCTAACAAGTATTATCTGAATAGAACTGGGCTCAGCCTTACGGGGACATTCCCTATAGGTAAGACATACTAGGTTCATAACCTGGATGTCACTGATGGAATCTAATTCAGATATTATGATTCCTGGCCATATCTCTCAATCTTGCCTTTCAAACATTCTTTCATAAGTCGTGAGATATTCACTCTTCAAGATGAACATACCGGATGACCTTTTTCAGCTTGAGGTTATCCATGCACTTACTGAACTTTTGTGTGCACTTGAGCGTTGTTTACACCTCATTGCTATGTGGCGTCTGCTCACGTTCCTTTGGTTGAATATATCTTTGTGGTTCTCAAACTCTTTTGAGATCTAATTTACTCCCACTGTTTCTTTTGGAAGAAACACTTCCTCTAGAAAACAGCATGCCTGGAGACAAACACCTTTTGCTCCGCGGACGAGTAAATAATATCCAGCGTACTTGCTAAGATATTCCACAAAGTTGCATATGTCGTACTAGGCTCCAAGCCTTTCTGAATTTGCCTATGACAACTTCAAATCATCGGTTAAGATAGATTCGACATTATCTTCTTCCATATCTAATATGGAATTTATTCAACCTTTATTCTTTGGAACTCAGTTAAGTATAAGGGCACTATCCCAAAACGGGTAAGGGATACTTCGCATGGCTTGCGTCACACCTTTATCATATAAAGTGTTGTTTCCATTTTGGGAACACAATCTAATTGCGTATCCTAAAGATGGTATCCTTCAAAGGAGAATCTTATTCCTTTTCAGACGACTTCTGAAACACCCTTCAGGTATTAATTACTTCAATCCAATTGAAGATTAATTCCTAAGTAGCTCGTCAATCTCATATTCGTACTAGCTCGAACTTTTCGGGCTTTCTGACTTGTAGTACTTCAATAAGTACATTCAACTATTTTAAAAGTAGTCCAAGAGAGAGACAAACAATTGTTTATGGTATAAATTGTCACAAGCCAACAAACATCAATATGTTTAGGCTTTAGTCAATCTTCTAGGTTTCGTAACCTTTTCTTAAAAGGGTATTTTAGTCCTCTTTGGATAAGATACGTATAACCCACATGATTCACAATCATATGGTTCAGCATTATCAGAATGACGTTTGATTACACGCTTCCCTTCCATAGAGACTGTGCCTAGAGTAACCACAAATCAAGGATAATAACCATACAAATATTTAGTTGAGATCTCATCACATATATCAACTATATAGTGACAACAATCTAGTATGTTAGATTCAGTGACCTTCCAACTTTATCGGAATAACATTTATTCTTTACAATTGAATATGTCTACTAAATCCTAACAAGTAACTGAAAACATGTCCTTCATAAGAACCGGAACATAATAACATTTATTTAGTTCCCTTATCAGCTTACTAGATCCAGAAGATGGTAAGAGTTACAACATTTGTTTCACCTTCCATATCTGTATTTAATCTCTCTAATTTAATCACACTCGTAAGATATCATATATCTAAGAGTTGACTTGAACTTAGATAGATTTATCTCAACTCACTTGCCTAGAATAGAAACTTCAATAAGTTCTCTATTTAAGCATATGCCCTAATTTTCCTTTTTAATCCTTTAAGCACTTGAAATATGTTTCTTATTGTAGTCTTCATAAGACTTAAGAAAGATCACAAGAGCTTTGTCTTTATTTCCTTTCATAAAGAAAATCTAAGCTTTATCAAAATAGTTCACTTAACCTTTTGAATCGTATTCAAAACATTGACTATTTAATTAACCTTTAAGCAATGATTAAAGAATTAAGTCGATACTTAAATCTTATAATTTTGAAAACAACCTTTCCAAAATTAGATGTGGTCATTCTTATCCAACGTTTGAATTAATTGTCATCGTATGACTGAATGATCATCTTGGATCGTATCCAACATATGACTAATTCGTTGAAACTTATTTCAAATGATTGAATCATATCATGAGCGTCCGCTTTCATTAATAATTAAAGCCTTGGAGTACTCCATCAAATATGTAGTCTCCTTGTCTCCAACTACTATAACGGGATTGCTCGTGTCATTGCTTATTTTAAAAAGATTAAAATTACTCAACCATATTTGAGAACGTTTCTCAAAAGGTAACAGTCATAATTTGGTTTTTACTAATCGAGAAAAAAACATAAATATAAAGTTTGCTAAAACTACAACATAAAAATGAAAATAAAAGAGTGTTGTTGTTTATACACACAAAATCAAAAATGGTCTTTTGGTTTATGATTTTGCTCCCACTAGTCAACTACTCCCAATTGACTTTCAAGAATTTTTCAAAATTCTTTAGTGGCTGAGATCCAATCTAGTTACCTCGATTCCTGGCGGTGGTCGATCAACCAAGATAATTTCGAAAGGTAGGTAACACCTTACCATTCACATCTCCATGTGATTCTCAGTGGTTGACTAGTCAACTCTTTGGCGATACACATCACTATGTGTTAGTCAACCCCTTGTCTCTAAAGTCAGACGGCCCTGACGGTGGCCAATCACCGAAAGACTCTAGTCAAGTCATAACCCAATATTCACGAGATCTCATACGATCATATCTCAATAACGACGATATACCCGAGGTAGGTCAACTCCCGGCGGTGGTCGATCAGTTGGATCCGAACACAGGCTCTTCACCGTCGTTATAATATTGGGAGACAATATTTCGACTTGATTTTTGTTGTAGAAGTATTTATGTAAATTAATTTACTTAATTAATTTTAATTACGGTCTCATCTATTATATCTATCTCTATAGATATATATATATCCTACACATTTATCTAGATCGTGCCTAGTCATGCATCTATCGTATCATATAAAATAAATACAAGCACAAAATAAATAAATGCGTAAAGTAACCGGTATGATCATGGACTTTTCCTAAAGTGCGGTTTGAATACAACCGAGCGAAACCGCTGGTCACGATCTAAAGGTATTTGCAACCGTCAATAAGATCTTTAATGCTCCATTCTCCAATGGGATCTTTATTTTCGCTTTCTTTGGTCTTCATCTTCGCTCCATTCTTGTTACATTTAATTCTATCTAATAAAATAAATACACCCGCCGCACACTTTGGGGAGCTAACGGGAATGGGATAAATGCGAGAAAATAAACTAGGTCACGCTCTTCATAACGGCCTAGGACAATTTTTAAACCAACAGAAAAATTAAATCATTCACATCGATCCTATCGGTCGAGTCCATGATCAATCGGGTCCATATAATCATATTATATCTACTATATCTAATCCATACAATAAAATCTTATGAAAAAGATAAAATTAAAATTTAACTACTTGCGTCTTAATTAATCAATTAACATTTAATCTATTAAATAATTTTATCCAATCAATTAACTAATTAACATTTAATTAATTAAATGATTTTAATCGAAATAAAATTAACGATTAATTTTAAACGATTTTAATTTTAATTTTAATTAATTAGAACTATTCCAAAATAAATCAAAATTAAAATTATGTCTCTTTTGTTTCTTTTCTTTTGATTCCTAATCAAAAGGGATGCCTTTGGTTTCCTAAGCCAAAAGGCATCTTCCTAAACAAATTTGGCTTAGTTCGCCACTTTCCAAAATCAAAATTTTTGAAGTGGCTGCAAGCTAAGCGCTTTTACAAATCAAATATTTGAAAAAGGCCTAGGCCTATTCCAAATCAAATATTTGGAAAGGCCAAATAATTTTGGTTTAGGCCTGACCACTTTCCAAAATCAAAATTTTGGAAGTGGCACAAGCACAAGCCTTTTCCAAATCAAATATTTGGAAATGGCCTAGGCCTATTCCAAACAAAGTTTGGAAAGACCATTATTATTTTAACGCCATGTGGCATCCCAATGGCCCAAACTATTTGAACCATTAGTTAATGCATGACACAACTAAACAAAGGAGGAATTACCAATCACAACTATGAACCATATTGAATCACAAAATACACAAAACAAAAATTTGGAGATCCGCCAAAGATTGACCGGTCAATCGATCGCCGGCAAAGAGTTGCCCACGCCGCCGCCGCCGCCGACCAGCCGCCGCCGGTGGTGGTGCCGCCGCCGGTCGGCCGAGCACCACCCGATCTCTATTTTTTTTTCTTTTCATGTATCAATTTTGCAAATCAAAAATCTTTCATCTTTTAATTACGTGATTTAAACGATAAAATTAACTACGCAAAATAACATGCTTATTGCTTAAGCTCGAAACTCGCTCTGATACCACTGTTAGGAAATCTACGCGGGAACGCAGCGGAATTCAAAAATTTATTTCCTTTTACCAGGATCGACTTCGTTTAAGCAATAAACAAATAAGCTAAAGACGGTGGTTACCTTGGTTGATCTAAAAGATCGACGCTTTGACCGTATAAGGAGAGTAGTTCTGCATAGAGCCGCCCAAGTGTTCGGCCTCTACCGCTAGTCCACACGAACAGACCGCCCGGAATCCCATCATGGATTGCTATTGGAAAACTCCGGTTCTTTAGACCGGCCCTTTTCCCTCTCTCCAACTCTCTATAGGATGCTCCCTATTTTACACAAGAACAATTAGTTCTTGGAATTGTGTTGTACAAAAGAGCTTGACACCCACCTCTTATTTATAGTGTAGGGGGCGCCCCATCTAGGTGTGGAGGAGAAGAAAACCTTTTCCCAATAAAATAAGGAAAATATAATTGATTGATTTATCTTATTATTATAATATCTTATATTAAATAAATCTAGGATATTGTCAATATCTTATATTGAATATTTCCAAGATATTGTCAATATCTAATATTGACTATCTTTATTATATTACCATAAATCAATTTACACATGTGTGTATATCACATATATATTACACAAATAAATCTATATATATAAATATATAGCCATTACAAGTGTGAACATGTATATCTTATATATATGTACAACACACGCATGTTAGCTAATATATATATAAATATTAATATCTAATATTAATATATGGTAATACCATTAATTACATTACACAATCCAAGTGTATCTTATACACTAATAGGTTGCGCCACCTTTAGCCACCATATTAATTTACCACTATAACCTTTATAGTCGTGAGATAAAACTTTCCTTATTTGGCTATCAACTATAACCACATTTTAATCCGACTCGATGTTCTTATGTGTGTGACCCGATAGGCTTCGAATATGTTGGCCGTAGACACAAAGTGCAAATTACTTAAAATGCCCTTCATGCCTAACGATCACGGGATAGCGTCTCAGCAACACACCGTGACCCCCAATCATCGAAAGAGTCAAATGCAATGACTACTACCTTTCATGTGAAACAGTTACCGTGTAACTTACAATCCTATCGCTGTAATAATATCCATACGGTCGACGCGTCAGTGTCAAACATTAACAACCGTATCTTATAACGGATATCAAGCTCTCTCAAGTAACTTATTTACTTCCACTTTGCAAAGATTCACGAGAGTAAGACATTCCTTATAAGAAGGCCATTTCGGATATTCGATCCCAATCATAGGATATGCGATTCCCGGACGACCAATCATGTATACTCCGCGATGCTTCAAAGATCACACCCAATCACTACCGCATGATCGCCCGTGGTTGTGGAAACCTCAATAGTGTCAAAGCATGACAATCCACACCGTGATGCCATGAAGACTCCGGTCTTAAGGATTATTACACAACCGTCACATAGTGTGACACTTAACATGTGTAAGTGGTGGTCACCTTAACGTCACGCATTCTCTAATACACGTCCACGCATACCCAAGTGTCTCTACACTTCGATAGAGACGAGATCTATCCACGCCCTAAAGCATGTAAGAAGACATCTAATACGTATAGCTTTGTTTCATACTATCAATGTCATGTTTAATAGTACATCACCTAGAGACATTTAAGAATCAAACTTATTAAAATGATTAGAGATCTCATCAACCATAATCGCCTATCATTGTTTCTCTATCACAGTTTAATACTAAGGACGTTATCATATAACAATTCACAATTGGTTCTTTAAAAGAACAAATATACGACAACAAAAAAACCATTTAATATATGTACAAACATAAAGAAATAGTAGAAATGATCCGACCCGGCCGGATCCGATCCAACCCGATTGGGTTTAGGACACTATTCCAACAGTTGGTCTTTGTCCCACGGTGGAGAATCGTTAAGTAGTGGGAGAAAATTTCCACATCGTCAATTTAGATTTAAGAGTCAACAATGGCTTAGTATATAATAGTCTTGAGCCTATTATTTTACGATTTCCCAATTAAGACAAACTCTTCATTGCCCTACCCTATTTTGGGCTTTGCCTGCAAGTTTCAAGAGAGTTGTATTTTCTGTATATCTTTAATATATTAATATTCTCTCTTTCGCCCATGGATGTAGGTCATATTGACCGAACCACATAAATTCGGTGTAATGACTTTTTTCTTCCGTTAGTTATTTTTCGTTATCGTTATTAAAGGCTATCGTTTGGGTTCGTTTTTTTCTAACATCAATTATTATTATATTAACTGAGTATGGTAAAATGATTCTTGTTTCATGTTTTGATGTTTCTTATGCTTCTTTCGGGTTATCTTTTTTTTTGAAACAACCCTTCGGGTTATCTTATAATTGATAACCTAGTTTTAGTCATTTCCGGATTCTTAATGACTTTCTAATACCATATTTTTTGTAATACAGTATACTTAGGTAATCATACGAATGATTGTTTATAAGTTCGGGCATTTTTTTGCCGGGACTAAGAAAACCACGATTTCAATTCAATTTGATTTTAAATTTTGTTAGTAGGCAAGACGAATAGGTTCAAAATGAGGTTGACTATATCATGTATTCCATCATATGTTTTATGGCTCAAGTTCTTAAATTTTAATTGTGAAAAATATTTTTCCATTCAGGACAAAATTATCAGTATATTGTATTTTAGTGAAAATATATTTTCATGGCATTTATAATTACCATGTATCATAACTTATTACTACTTATGTACTTAAAATAATAGTTATATTCATGAAATAATGATATTGTAGTATTTATTTTCTTTAATGCACTTGAAATGTGTTTTTTTTAATTTTGTTATTATTGTTGTTGTTATATGGAATAAAATAATAGTTGTAAAACAAAAGTATGATAATGTGTAAAAAAAAATATTTTAATTATGATATAATCACTATTAATGCAACATGCATGAGTATAATATATTTTATTTTTGTATGCATAGTTATATAATCACATTAAACCATTACGACAATTCATCTTTGAAGTTCGATAATGATGAACAAAGATAAAAATATATGTATATATGTAAATGAACTTATTGTAATTAATAATGAACATTATTTTGCAAAGGGTGCCCACTGATAATATGTTTCAAAGGGTGTCCACTAATAATATTAGTGTGACACTAATATTTTCATGATTGTTGAACTTATGTTCGCAACATTTCATCTTGACACTCTTATTCCACACCCATACATCTTTTTTTACATGTTCTTTTCAAAGTGTCACGTGTCTAACACCCTGCATTACAACCAAGACGAACTTGACACGTGACAAAAATGGACAGAAAAGGTAAAAAAAAAAATGCTTACTTTAGAGGTAAAATTGCCCATATGAAACATCGAAGATAGAAGTACATGCGCAAAAATCGTGAAACAATTGAAGCAAAAGTGTGTTGATCCCTTAGAATAGAATATTCGATCTGCTATAAGCGATTATCTTACTTGAAGCTGGTCATAAGGGACAACAGCACGACTGCGTAATGTTGATGTATTTAGGAGACCTATGCTTCATAAAGTCTACTCTGTTGAGACCAATATCTATTCAAGACCCCCAATATCTTACTTAGAAGGAAAATCGTGAAACAATTGAAGCAAAAGTGTGTTGATCCCTTAGAATAGAATATTCGATCTGCTATAGGCGATTAGCTTACTTCGAACTGGTCATAAGGGACAACAGACAGCCTGCGTAATGTTGATGTATTTAGGGAGACCTATGCTTCATAAAGTCTACTCTGTTGAGACCAATATCTATTCAAGACCCCCAATATCTTACTTAGAAGGTCCAAATTGAATCTTTGAGTGTCACATGTATGAAGTCGAGTCATACTCATGTTATTGGTCTCAGCGAGAAGTGTTGAAAATGAAAACAAAATTGAATAATTGATAAACAAAATTTATTAAACTAAAAATAGGGGGAAGCACCTCGTAAAATCAATATACTATAAATATAATATTTTATTGTTATTTTTGCCCGTAATGTAACATATTTTATTTTGTTTGTTGTATGTATAATATTTTAATAAAAGGGGGAAGGGGCCACAAGGACCAAAAAAATTAATAATTGGGTCTGGAATGACAAAAGTAACATTTTCATGATTATAAATGACAAAAATCACAATTGTTACTTTAAAATTATTCTTCACGTGTTAATATTACTTTGTGTTTCACAATTATTCTTCATATTTACTCTATTCCACATTTGTTCTTCATATTTATTCTTCATAATTATTCTTTTGTTCTTATTAAATTCATAGCTTCTTCTATCTCGATTTTTGAGAATTTTGTCCTTCTGGACAAAAATCTATTAATATTATTTTGTTGGATGAGATGTAGTATTTTATTTTATTGGCGGTATGTAATATTATATTATTATATTATATCTATTATTTATTATTATGATTATTATTATTATTATTGTTATTTCGTTGGCTTGTTATAATAACTATAAGTCTTTTTTTAGGATAATTTTAAATCTTGATGCACAATATAAAAAACACTGCGTGATAGATAAAAATTATTAAAGAAAACAAAACAAAAAAAAAGTGCATGCTAAAGTTCGTTAAAAAAAAAAGGATATGCATAAAAAAAAAAGGATATGCATTCTAAAACAACGCATGTATAATATATATAATATGGATAAATTTGACAAATTAAAAACATACGTAACTATAAAAACTAAAATTAAAAAAGGGAGAAAAAATTATGGGGGAAACACCAAGGGTAGGAAACACTTTTTGGGGGAACACCGAGGGTAGAAAACATTTTTGGGGGAAACACCTCATCGCACTTTTATTATGAGTATAGAGATATAGATAGATAGATATAGATATAGATATAGATTATCGAATAATTATAAATAAACATAACAATTCAACGTAAAATTGAATCAATATTATCATATAAAATTATCCAACCATTCAATGTGCATGACAAAATTTACAACTGTTAAAATATGAAGTAACATACAATAAAATGCCTACAATCTTTGGTACCACAATTTCACTTCAAATGAAATATGTCACCCCTTCATTCATGATGCGCTTATACTTCTCAAACCATACCCAAAGGATTAGCAGTACATCCCTGGAAAGTCGCACGAAAGGGATTTCATTCCAAGGAAACTTGTAGAATCTAAGCAAATCTACAGATACAAGCATAGATGTCACATTTGGTCAACAAAAATTCAATCAAGAAATCAACTATCAAAAAACATGCTACGAGTCGAAACGCACCTGGCGCGCAAGAAAAATGTGTTCCTTTGTCTGTGGCATTGACCCATCAGGCATAGATACAACTAGAATGCCCCCATCCATTTGGGCCGGTCCAGTAATCATATTCTGCAGATTGATCAAAATTAGAATAAGACAAGTATACAACTATGCATAAGCTAATACGTTTAATGGGTTCAAGTTCTGTCTCAAAACTTAATCCTTTGGTCAGATATACTTTCGTCTTATGAAACTATAGAAGTGAAAGATGTATTGGGTAAATACACTTTTCCGCTGAAAATAAAAATCAGAAAAAGGATAAGAGAAATGTAAATGTTGTGACGAAGGGCCAGCAGCACATAAGTATTATACACAACAAATAGCCAAGTACATACCAAAAAGAAACAGAACAAAAATCCAGCCCTTAACAATATCACTAAGTGATTGATGGAAAGTTCCCATTAACATCTAAAGACATACGAGTGTAACACAGATTATGATAAGATAAGTTGGACCTTAGACTTGCGCATTGTAATTTCATTGTAACAAAACACGATAACCTAACACCAATGCTAAAGAATCAAATAGCAGGATTCAAAGACATGCAAATACCAAAACCTGTTAAAAAAAACTACTATCTACTAACTAAATTAGTCTAACAATGTAATGGTTGGACACAACTTCAATTTTCCTATGTTTTCATTGTAAATCGCCAAATAAATCATTATGTTGAATCTTAAGTGAACAAAATTGAAGTATGTATAGAAGTTTTGTTTACTGTATAAGTAATCCACAGTGACCCACCTGATTATTGTTGTTTCACCGACAACATAACGCCTACACCAACACTTCCATAAGATGTGTGTTGATTTCCACAAGCATCCCTAAGAAACAACTGCTAGCATTTAAGAAAAGCAACTTCTTAGTGTTAAAAAACATAATCACATTACACTGCCAAGCACACCTCCACCCATAGCTCTCTCCCCCATCCCACTGCAAACTCACCCATGCCCTGTAGCCCATATTTTATTACTTTTTCAGGAAATGCATGCATCAACACCAACCAATTTTTATAAGCAGTATAACACAATCACTTACGCCAATCCAGACCCAAACAACATGAGCTCTCTTCAACACACAACAAAGAAGTTCAACCCCATCCCCATTCAGCATAGAGATAGAAAACAGGGAGGAACTCTCGACCATAGCATATATACACCTTCACAATTAACATTACCTGAACCACCAATATTTAATTATCCACTGCAATGCACTTAAATCACAATGAATCAACACCCAAAACAGATAGACATTACTGAGATCGGTGCCCATCTAGGAAATCGAGTAGACTGTTAAACTAAAATTCATACTTAAAACGGCCTTGATAGGACAAGAATTGATCAATTCATGATCAAACACTTCCCCAATCCACGATTTAACGGAATAAAAAGGAAAGAAATGATTCCATACCGTTGTTGTTCCTTAGGAACACTAGTTAATCCAAATTGGTGATGCGAGACGCTTAGTTAAGCTCCTCCAACTATAATTAAGAGCATACCTTTCTTTGAAAGAAGAAAAAAAAATTAAAGCATAACAGAAAAAGCACTTCAAACTCATTAACACAAATACACTAATACACAAACAGAAGATATGGAAACATATGAACACGTATCTTCTGTTTGTATGAACACAAACAGCAAGACGACATTTTAAAACGCAGATAGAACAACATACCTCTCCTTCATAAACCTCCTTATTTTCTTTGACACACAGACAAATCAACACCTCGGTTTTCTTTACTTCAGATGAATAAACTTCTGATTCAACCATAGGGCAGAATGGAACTTCATATGTCACATTCAAAGAATCACTACACAGACATAACACGCAAGTTCGGGAGAAAAGTTGTCTTACCAGCACACAAACACACACACAGACACATAAGGGACAAGAAATACTTAAAAAAATAAAACAAACATGTGCACACGAACATACCTTGCTTCCAAGTTCTTGAGAAATTTCGAGGGCAAGAGCTGTTTTACCAGTACCAGGCGGTCCTGCAAGTAGAAGTGTCCTTCCAGCCATCTTCTTTTGGCGTATCATATCAACAACGAGACCGGAAGCTTCTCTAGCTGCTGCCTGACCCACAAATCCAGCAGTCAAAGGTATTGCTTTTCCCATTGGGCTAACAAACAAAAAAAAGCAAAGTCAATGCCTCAATCAAGACATGTGCAAGAGTAAAATCACTAGCCATGAATATTGGTCATAAAAATTGTATTACTCTGGATAAACCTCGGCAATTTTCTGTTGTACATAAATTCAGGGGATTCTACATGGGACATGTCAACTCAGCCACATGAAAACAATAGATATGGAAACATATGAACACAAATACACAAACAAGAAACTTAAAATGAGCCTTACGCTTGAATCGTTTTCATAAAAAATCATTCAAACAAATTCCTCAACTACATCTCTTAGAGATCAGGTTGCTAGTATAGACAACTAAGAAACCCTAGAACCACCGATCAGCTCCGAATCCATTGAAAGTCATATAAAACTAAATAGGTTGTAAAATCTAGAGTAAAAAGAAGATTGATAAACAACTTACCGTTCAAATGCAATTATCACCAACAGAAGTGGTGACACCGACCGACACGACCATACAAATTATGCTTCGATTCGCTAATCGTACAAGAAGATCGATATGGGGATGGGGGAGAGGGGGAGAGGATGAGAGCGAGAGTAAGAAGAAAAATGAAGCTGAGATTTAGAAGAATAAATGGATTCGTACTCTGTAGACAATCATCATCGGCTCCGGCAAAGACAATCACAATGATGTAAGTAATTGTGTGTAGGATAATAATGTAAAAATTTGTTTGTTAAATAATTTTGTTTACAAGAAACCACTGTTGATCCCTATTTGGTAAGTGATAACACATGCTTCTTATAACCATTTAGGTTAAAGGTGGTAAATGACATGTTTTAATCTAAAATGGATGAGAAAGATAAACGTGTAATGAACACACGCATCGATCGTCTTTTTTTAACCATTTAAGTTTTAAAACACGTTTTACGATCGAATTTCTAACCATTTATCATTCCGAAAGGATTTGATACCTGCTAGGAAAGGATATTTCTGCATTTGACTAAGGATTATACGAGTTTTTGTATAGTGAGGTGAGGTTTAGGTATTGAAGCTCTTCTTACTTATCTTACGTTCGAGTATCATCATTTTTATACATTACGTATTTGCACTGTCAAAATTGTGTGAGTTGACCTTAAAAAAAATTGTATGAGCTGTTATCATATCCATTGATTTTACCATTTCCTGTAGTGGAGCCTTATGATCAAGGCTTTTGAGACTCATTCACCCTTTGTTGTTAACATATATGATTGTGTATTGCTTTTGATTGTCTTTTTTGTGTGTGTATTGTATTGCAACTAAAATGTGTGTTTTTTCCTTTGGGTCAACCTGATTAAGGGGCTAGACAATTGGGACCTAGCTACGACGATATGGCGAACATTTACAAGTGAAAGAGATGGAGTAGATCCAAGACAATATGGCGTAGATTTTCATGTAAATGAGAGGGTGTAGATCCGGCTTTACTTCCAAAACATACACTATTATGTAAATATTTGTTTTATGAGTTGATTTGCTCAAATATTGCACTATACACTTACGGAAAACAAAATCATACGTTTTACACGGCATCGTTGCTTTCCAAGGCTCCAAGCAGGTGTTTGTGTAGACTTATTTAGTCACAAATAAATACATAGACTATGCCCATAGAAGTTTCTTAGTACTTAAGTGTTTTTGTATCTTTTTATGTCCTCATTATCTTAAGCATATACATTAACCCCGTCCATAATGTACAGGCTTTTGGCTAGATGATTTTATGGTCTTGACGATAAATGATAGTCTTCTCAAGAGTCTCCTGGACACTAATTTGATGTGTTTTACTCATATATATAGGGTAGGGGTAGGCGTGCGTCACAGATTCTGAAGTAGTGAAGATGATGAATGTCTTAAAGATGGGAAGGAATTTTTTTGTCCACACTGCTTCTGAGTTGGACTGTTTTTTTTTTGTTGTTCTAAAATACTTTATAAAGAAATGCATTTCCTTCTCCTTTGTATCTTGAAATATATATATATATATAAAATGGACCGTCTTACGTTAATGCAAAAAATATATTTGAACACGGTTTTCATGTTTTGTATAATTTACATTATCTTATTTTTTTCATCCACGTTGTGTTAGTATTTTCTTAGAAAATCATTTTACATTCATATGTATTTTCGATGAAAATGACGATGTATTATGTTGCACCATTGCATTATTTTACTTAGGAATTCCACATGTCTCGAATATTGCACTTATTAAATTTTGACAAAATCATGTCCTAAATAATACGTGTATTCTTAGTTTTATCATCACCAGTGCATTATGCACGGGTTTGTGGCTAGTGTGTGTGTGTGTGTGTGTATATATATATATATATATATATATATATATATATATATATATATATATATATATATATATATATATATATATATATATAACGTGTCGGCGACGCGTGTCGTGTCCCTTAAGTTTTGGAATTAATTGTATCGCGTGTCCGTGTCTTGTCGTATGCGATGCGATGTATGTCGTGTCCGTGTTCATGCAACATAGACCACCACTAATTGGTTTTAAGACAACTGTAAGCGACGATCACAATAGTTCGATCCACTGGATTGATTTCTCTCAGCAAGAAATGTATACATGCAATCTCTTACAAACTAGACCACCGGAGACACACACACCGATATTACATCATCTACGAAGCTTCTTGCTATTATTAGTGTCACATATATTATCTAATTGAATACATATAACGGATATTTTTAGAAATTAATCAAACTTAATAGCAACTGGGGCTCATGATTTCACGCGGTGTGCAAGGCGTATATTTAAATATCCGTAAAATAAAAAAATAAAAAGTATCGGTCCCTAATGAATATAGATATAGATAGAGATAAACCATAAACATAAAGCGGTTATTGAGTTTTGTTTGGATTTTGAATGTTTAATTTGCTATCGACTTTAAAAAAAACGTTTTATATTTTATTTATAGGTTTAATTTGTGTATAGATATATATACTCTATGCCATTATAAACCAACCAAAATAGTCAACGGTATCAGATCAAAACCTGTTCGGTCTGTGGTCTAAGATTTCCCTAAGCTCAAAAAATAGACTCGTAGATCCGGGATATTCTCACCAGAACACCGATCTATCGGAATTACGACATTTGTCTGAATACACAAATTAAAGTCATTTATCATATAACTATTTTGTGTTTTTATACACATTTCGTAGTTTCAAGAATCGGTGCATAACGGAGGGTGCGTGTAAGAATATCCGGACTTGTGGGCCCTTGTTACTAAACTAAACGGAGGCCTAAAATATAAATCCGTTTGGACTTTTTCACATTTACTAAGAAAGTTAGTTAAATTTGTTATTTGTTTTTAATTTTGATTAAAAAGACTAAAATTACATTTCATTGGTATTAATGCAAAATAGTAAAAAGAGGTTGGTATATAATAAATGAAGGGTAGAGTGAGAAAAAATGTAATAAATGCTTTATTTGTTTTCTAAATGGATTATCATTTTGGGATAAAACCAAAAAGCTAAATAAACTTACATTTTGAGAGGTAGTGATAAAATACTGGATTCTGGAAAGAAGAAGGGTCATGATCCGTATGTGTGGGAGTTCAATGCAAATAAAAATGGTGGTTCTACTTTCAGCGTTGTTGTTGCTGCTCGAGGTGGTGATACCTTCGACTGGGGCACAAAGGTTACTCTACACCTCAAAAAAGATTACCATGAATACCTCAAGGTGCATAAATTGCAAGAATTGGTTAACAAGTACCCGAAGGAAATGTGTTTTTACCCAATCTTCATTTTGGATGAGAATAAAAAACCCATACAGGAGGAACAAAAGGTGAAGGAGGAGGAGGAACCCTTGGAGGTGTTGGAGGAACTATACAAGGGTATTCGAGACTTGTTCGTCGAGCATATTAGGGGCAAGGCGAAGAATGTTGACGTTGTCATCACTGACCGTGTTGCGGAGGTATTTTGTAATCTGTCTGTGGTTGATGATGGTATGTCAAAATTGGAAATCAACCCGAGACACCCTGACGTGGAAGAGTTTAGGAAGATGGTCGAGTCCGGCGACATGAATGAGGATTGAGATTCTTCTAAACTTTTGACTTGTGCCTATTGAACATTAGTAACTATGACGGGATATATGGAACATCTTTTTATGAAAAAGCCATGAAAGCCTGGAGGAGCAAGAATAGGTGTTAGTTAATTTCTGGTTTGAATGCTTTTCTTTTATGCTACTCAATTGCTTTTAAAGTTACTAATGTTTGTGTAAAATGTAGAGACCGTTAATCTATTTTTTTTAAAGGTTAATTATAACTTCTGGATTCTTTTTCATGTTTTCTGTCATTTTTCAAGCATGGGTCGTATTCCGGATTTATTGTCTAGAGACTTGTTTTGATGACAGGAGTTCATGTACTGTTTGATAATTTAGTCATTTAATGTACTGAAATTCTTTCCCCCGTTCTCATTTGGATTGCATATTGGTGTGTCGTTAAACCACTAAAAATAAACACTTCCAACCTCTATAACGAGTATAGTGGAAGCAGGGATCGAATCCTCAGGGAACGGAAGATTATTTCTTTTAGAACAAAAATATAAAAATCCAATTTGTGGTGAACAATTCTAATAATCGAGAGAGTGTGATTTCAAGTAGTGACGAAAATCATACCACTCGTCACCTTATTAAAATAATAAGCAATTACGGACTTATCGTTTCAATTGACAATCGATTAATTAGTTTTATCAATTACCCTGCAGAAATAATTAACCCAACTAATAATCGTAAAGAAATTATAGCAGAAACTGAATACTAATAAATCAATGAGGAAGAAACACAATTTGATCTCACAGTCAATCAAGGTTTCAATAATTCTTCAACTGGAATAAAAGAAATTAGAAACTAACCATTGTTGTAGTTCATATAATAAAATGGTGGTTTGATCACAATGAAAAAAGCGGCAGCTTCAATCCTCCCGAAGTCCGTACCCTAGCTGATGATGTTAGAGCAACCCCAATGGACACTAGATGCAGCTCCCGAGTGACTCAAGGCCACAGTGGGCCTCCATAGCACCCTCGATATCTGTAATTATCTACCCCTCCCTCATTATATCGGGTGTTGCCAGGTACTTTTTGCTGAAGAAAATTTCTCTCTCCAGGCTCCAGTTCATCCCCTGATCCAAAATTGCATACTCCATATATCCTCCTTTCCACGTATTTTTTTCTTGACCAATGGGTCCCAAGGCCATTTAAATGATCAGCCAATCAAAACATAAGGATTTAACCAATATAAAAAATATTAAAACTCTCAGCCAATGAGAAATTTCAGTGTTCCACCAATCAGCAAAAAGCTTCACATCATATGCGTCTTTTCCAATTCAGCATTTGCAAATTATCAGCTTCAAACTAGGATAACGGTATGATCATACCATTTCCAGACTATTCTTTCCACACTTCAAAATTGTCAAAACGTGAACCATCTCTCTCATCTTCTAGCAGTAACATCATCTTTCAGCTACTCCTCTCTTTTTCGCATTTCACGACACAAACACTCCTCTAAGTCCTTATTACTGTCAATCCTGCAAAACAACACCAAACACCCCGGAAAAGCACATATCTCCCTAGAAATGACATCGAAAAAAGCGATTAAATCCCAACAAAAAATGCTCCTATCAAATCCCCCCACACTTGAATGATGCTAGTCCCCGAGCATCGTACTAACCTAACCTAAGCCATGAAATGCTAAATGCAAAATGAATGATCCTACATGTATGCATGGTACCAAAAACACCCAAAAACATGACTCACGTCCAACCTTACGATTCATCTCATATGTCGCAACTCGAAACAAAAGGGCAATCAACCAACATATTCCACACACTAAAGTTCATACAACTCATCTTATCACATTAATTCACAACTTTTGGAATGGTAAAGCCAAAGACGCCCCAACTTGTCCTCACGGGAAATCGCTCGAATAAAGTTTCGGGACAATTCACTCACACTCAAAATCAACACAAAGAAAGGTGTTACCATAGGCTTGCACATCAATCAAGTCTCCACCACTAACAATTTCGAATACCACACATCAATCAAGAGGTCTTTAAAGGTTGTAACGGGGCTAGGGACATACAAAGGTGGGATATAAAAGGATAAAATAAGGGCTACAGTGTTGAAGAGTAATATGAATGACCACATTATTACAAACACACTACAAGCCACCATCCACTCAAAACATTTATTTCACCCAAATGGCCCATACTTCCCACATACTTCTCTTCTCATTATAAACAGCTCATCACTACACATTGCTGTCCCTTTTTTTCTTTTTCACCATTTTTCTTTTCTTTTCTTTCTCTCTTTTTTTTTTTTTTTTTTTTTGACTGAATCCATATATAACAGCAGCTCAAATTTCACCTCAAAGTCAACAGAGACTTACTAATCCATGTATTCAATATGACATGGGTCATAACATTGACTACACACAGTGGTGGATCAAGAGAAGATAAAATGTTGGTCATCCATATACCTTTCAACACCAAAAAGGGTTAAAAAAAAGAGGGGAAATAATGATCGAAACGGCTATTGGTTCAAATTTCTGAGTTTAAGCAAAGAAACGGTCAGGCCAGACGGGGCTAACTAGGGGAAAACATAAAGGGTAGGCTAACAAAAGTGGGCCAAATGGGTTAAATCCTAGGTGCCTCAATCATCTTAATGCATAGACTCCGAACAACTGTGGTCTCGATATGTATTTCAGTGCAAGTTCTAGAACAATCAATCCAAGTGTGATACCACTCTAAAGGAAAAAAAATATGAGCGAGTGCGCTCTTTAGGCTAAGTAAACCTCACTTTTTCAGTGGCTTTTCGTTAGGGCTCAAGGGATTTATCACTCAAAAACTCATAAACAAATGTTATAAAGTGAGTGTGCATCAACAAGAGTGTGTGCATTGATGTATTATTTTTATATGATTAAAAATACGTTATATTATTATGTTTTATCAACGAATTCTATATAAAATATATGAAATTATGATATAAAATGTTAATCTTTATAATTTAGAGTATTTAGTAATAATAATAATAAAAGTTGTAATTTTGTACCGATTTTAGTAAATCGGAGTGTAATCAATGTCGATTTACGTGGGTATTTGTGGTATTTTATTGCAGATTTATAAACCAAGACCCCGAGAATCGACATATTGAAGTTTAATCATATCTCTGGAATGATTTAGAAAGTGCCACAAGTTTAAATGGTCAATTGAATAGCTTAAGTGGATAAGTGGCCAACCAATCTGGATAAGTAATAATAGAGAAATGTCTTCAACAAACGAATGGCTCATCAAAATGATATTTTCAGAAAAAGTGTTCTTCACAAAAGTTGTAGATTTTACCGAGAGCTTTCCAATGCAATTTAAATTATGAAGATTGGAGGTCTACAACTTAAACAGTGATCAAGTGGCTAATCGATTTGGATTAATAAAAATCCCGTAAAAGCTTCGGAGGAACACGAGGTTATCAAGAAAGCATTATCTGGAGAAGAGTCCTTCATGAAAGTTGTAGAGTTTCTCGAGATCTTAATTTTGGCATTTCGTTTGCAATTTTTGGAGATCCAGAACTCGAGATATGAATTTTAGAAGTTTAATAATTATATATAAAAATAAATATCTCCAACGCACATGCTGGAGTGATCAAGTTAGTGGGGATCATCATTAGTCCGGACCGAGCCGGCTTAATACCGGACCGGTCCGGCCTTGAGATGTTTGCCTATATAAAGAGTTGATCAGAGAACCGAGCAGAGAGTGTACCAATATATATATACATCTCATATATATATCTATCTCCTCTCTCTCTTTTCTTTTTTAATTTTTAGTAGTAGTTGTAAATAAGGCCTTACGCCGTAATAATGTAGTTTTAGTATCGTTATAATGCTCGGGAAAATCTCGAAAGTCGGTTTTGCTAAAGAAGTTGTAATGTCCGGAAGATACGATTTCTGAATCAACTGCCGTATTCGGGTAACTTTTCTTAAAGTATTTATGTTTGTTTTTATATTTTTTATAATGTTTTTAGGCTAAATATAATCTTGGCCAAAACTATGTAATCGGTTTTATTTCGATCTTTTCGTTAAAGAAATGTTGTTAAGTTAAAATGACTAAAATTGAGTTAATTGAATCTTTTTCTATTTTGATCATATATTCGTATTGACGTATTTAATAGATCTCGAGGAATTCATAATCTAATTATGAATTGACGCTCGTAGTCGGATTTGAAATAAAAGATAGAAAAACCGGAGGGTAAAATTGGCCGTGTGAACAACGTGATAACGGAATCCAATTTCCTAACCGGGGGTAAATTTGTTTTGGGAGAAATGAATTTTTTTTTCGAGATCGTAATAATGTTAAATCATCAGTTTA
Organism: Gentiana macrophylla; assembly: GCA_026214975.1. Classification (NCBI taxonomy): domain Eukaryota; kingdom Viridiplantae; phylum Streptophyta; class Magnoliopsida; order Gentianales; family Gentianaceae; genus Gentiana; species Gentiana macrophylla. Next base: position 9,325,788 of record CM047813.1, read on the forward strand.
ATTGAAACTTAAACCGAAAGTTAAATCGTCCGGCTTTGACAACCGGAGCCTTTAAAATAAAATTGACCGCTTGTGAACGGAATGACTCCTTTTATCTAAAGGTAGATTTGTACTCGGGACTGTTCGAGATTAATTCGTTTACCGTAATGATTGTGGACCTTGATCGATGCAATGGACATATGACAATTTCATACGCCGTGTGAGGAGGAATTGTTTACCTCAGAGTGCACCGTTTCACTTACTCAATTGGACCTAAAATAAAAGGAGAGATCGAACACATTTCAATTAATCGAAAAGATCGTATAAACCAATTATATAAGTTTTGGCCGCTTCTAAAAAAATATCATTTAATATATTGGTATCTATATATTTATATCTATATATATATTTTGCAATTTATGTACATCTATATATATTTATATATCTATATATATTATATTAGAATAACTTTTAAATTACGTATTTATTTTATGTTGACTAGAATAGTAGTGATCTGTGTTATAAAATTGCGATTTAGATCGAGTTAATAATGACTCTTTGGTGTTTAACCACACGTAAAAGAAATTACCAAGTTCCTCGAGGATTCGACACGACTCATCATACTAGCACTACGATTTGACCCGGTACTTTGCCGGTTAGGATCTGATAGCCTAGAAAAGGTCCGTCAACATTTCGGCGCCGTTGCCGGGAACGTCGCTAATTTCTTTTATGTGTCTATGGTTACTACTTGTATTAGCTTAAAATTCTCGAGAATAAGTCAACACTTTTCTTATCTCATTTCTATTTTATTTTTCGTTGGTTGTTACCTTTTAGGAAAATTACCAATTTTACTACTATCAATTTCGTGTTATTTTCTATTTTCGTTAGTTGATGACCGTAGTGGTAAGGCCCTCTCGTTCCTTATAAGCCCGACATAAACACTTACGAAAGGCGATTAAGAGTAGAGAGTAAACGCGGTCATACTAGTCGGGAAATCGACCAAGAATCATCTTCAAACGAAATACGAGAATGGTGAAATCGGTGATGAAACACCGAACAAGTGGAACATGCTCAGGGCATGGACAAAACCCCTCGTTAACCCTAATAATAATAATAATAATAATAGAAATAATCAAAATCGGAACCGAATAATCGTAATAATCCACCAAACCCGAGACCTATATGTGATCAAACAAAGAAGAAGAAACCGGACTAATAATCCCATACTTTTACCTAATGAAGGAGCGAATAATTTCAAATTAAGTCTCATCTTTTGGTTTAATTGACGCGAAGAGCCCAATTCCTAGGAGAGGATGATGAAGATCCACATCATCATCTCTATCTTTTGAAGAAGCTGTGCAATACTGACCAAAAGTCAAGGTGCTCATAAGGAATTAACGAGAATGACTATGTTTCCTTTTTCTTTAAAAAAGGACGAGCCGAGATTGGTTTATGTCTCTTCCACATCATTCACTTACTAGTTGGGAGGAGATTCAAAGCGAATTTCGAAACAATATTTCACTCTGGACGAAATTTGGAATTAAAAGTCGAGGTTGCTAACTTTAGACAAGGATCCGAGGAAACTCTTGGGAATGCGTGGGAAAGGTTTAAAAATTGTTAAGAGCGTGTCCCGATCATGGTTATTCCTTAGATATGCAAATTCAACTCTTCGTCAGTAAATTGAGAAAAGACTCACGTGCATGGATGTAGATCATGCATGTGGTGGTTCGATTAATGATGAGTGAAGCTCAAGCAGATTTACGATGCTATAGAAAAGATTTCCAAAAATAACAGAATGTGGAAACCGGTTCTAGCACCGGAAAAGTAGCTTTTGCAGCAGAGAATGTACGTCTAATACGGAAGTTCTAGCACACTTGGAGAATTTGAGTAGGAAATTTGATGGTTTACAATGTAATAAGAACCAAAATTGTAGAAAATAGCACACCAAATGAATACTCAAGTCATGATAATGTGGCATTAGGGAGTGAAGAACCAACAGGATATTCAAGAGAGGAGGTGAGTTTTCTTTGAAGATAGGAATTTGAACAATGCATACTCAAACTCGTTTAATGCTATTAGAAGAGATCATCCTACTTATCGATGGTCCGAAAACCCTAGTAAGCCAGGACAACCGCCATATCCAGTCCCATATAGAATAATAACCAAGTTTATCAAGAAAATACATCTAATCGAATTTACAATCATTACCAAGATCCTATCCTCAAGATACCACTCAAAGTATACCAAGAACTCGAGTTCAACTCAACCTGAAGGAGTTGAAAAATGGGAAAAACTAATGGAAAATATGATGGGTGTAGTATCTACTCAAGCTAAGAATATGGAAACAATGATGACTTCTATTGGTACAACCACTAAAGATATGAGTACAATAAAAACATCTATGAGTGGACATGATACGAGAATGAGAACAATAGAAGCCTCATTGAGGAATATGGAAGATCATTTGAGTAGGGAAGGTGAACGTAACACAGTAGACCCCAGGAGGATTACCAAGCAACACCGATAAACCCAAGAGAGGTAAATGTTGTGGTTACGAGAAGTAGGAAGCTTAGTAGAAGCAATGGAGTAGAAAACTTTGGGAATAATGAAGTAGAAAATGATTTAGATGGAAAGAATGATGAAACTAAAGATAAAGATGAATTCATCGCGAGGAAGAAGAAATTATAGATAATTTCTTGAAAAGGAATAAGTTTGGAACCTGAAAATGAAGGTGAAAATTGGGTAACAATCCCTAGGATTTTGAAAGACCCTATGGATAAAGATTTAAGGAATTTATTCAAGGAACATGTTAGAATAAATGAGAAACAGGAAGAACCGAAAAAATATGAAGTAGAGATTGATTCAGGGAACAATTTAAAGGAAAAATTCAAGAACTCGAAACATGGCGACTAAGTAATACTCAAAGGTTTAAGGAAAAGGAAAAGAGAAATTGACTAAGGAGCCAAAGGTTATAGATTTAGAATCTTTACCCTACCCTCCTAAAGATCAAATCAAAAGGCAAAAGCGATAAGAAGTATGCTCGTTTCCTTGATACTTTTCGTCATCTTCATGTTAATATCCCTGTTATTGAAGCTCGATTAATATACGCCTATGGAAAGTTTTCGAAAGAGATACTATCAAATAAGAAAAAATTAGAGGAATATGAGAATATATGCCTAAATGAAGAATGTTCTGCACTCTGCAAGATAAGTTACCACCTAAACTGAAAGATCTCGGAAGTTTTACGATTCCATGTGAAATTGGAGGATTTCTTTTAAGAAAGTCTTATGTGATCTTGGAGCTAGTATAAATCTCATGTCTTATGAGGATTTATAAAAGTTAGGCATAGGAAAGCTTACTAAGATCGAAATGACTGCAAATGGCGGATAGATCGATTAAGTACCCTAAAGGAATGATTAAGGATGTCTTGGTTAAAGTAGACAAATTCTATTTTCCAAGAGATTTTGTAGTTATGGAAATGGAAGAAGGATATTCGGCGCCTCTTATTCTAGGTCGTCCATTTCTAGCTACTGAGGAAGAACTTTAATCGATGTTCATAAAGGAGAGTTAATTTTGAGAGTCAATGAAGATGAAGTTGCTTTCAATATTTTTAAAGCTATGAACCATCCATATACATCACCGAGAATCATGTTCTTTTATAGAAGATATTCATTCATCTATGATAATCGATTACCAACTTTTGAAGACAAAGTTAGAAGAATGCTTAACTCGTTTCATCTATAAAGAAGATGAGGAAGACATTGAAATGAAAGAGATAATCCTTTCTCTAGATAAAGGAAGCTTTACTTTTAAGCCACCATGGCATAAGTATTTGGAGTTAGAACTAGAAGGACCGGTTCTTAAATTATCAATAGAAGATCCGCCAAAGAATCTGGAATTGAAACCGTTACCTTTAAATCAAATATGCTTTTCTAGAAAGCGATAATCTATTACCGATTATTATTTCATCTACTTTAATCGAGCAAACAAGAAGATCAATTAATAAGAATGTTAAGAAAGCATAAGAAAGCTTTTGGATGGATGATTGCCGATATTCGAGGTATTAGCCCCGAGATTTGTGTTCATAAGATAATTTTGAAAGAAGATGCTAAACCTTGTATTCAACCGCAACGCCGCCTCAACCCAATTTACAGTTAATCGTTAAGAAAGAGGTCATTAAGCTATTAGAAATGGGAATAATCTTTCCTATATCAGATAGTGAATGGGTAAGTCCAACTCAAGTTGTACCAAAGAAAGGAGGTTTCACAGTGAAAGAGAATGATAAGAATGAATGGATTCCAACAAGGGAAATTACAGGATATCGAATGTGCATTGACTTTAGAAAACTAAATGATCATACTAAGAAAGATCATCATCCACTTCCATTCATAGTTCAAATGTTGGAACGTTTAAGTGGTCATAAGTATTAATGTTTCTTAGATGGTTATTCAAAGTTATTTGAGATCTTCATTGCAGCAGGAGATAGGGAAAAGACTACTTTCACATGTCCTTATGGAACTTTGCGTATAAAAGAATGCCGTTTGGTTTATGTAATGCTCCCGCTACGTTTCAAAGATGTATGATGTCTATATTTTACGATATGGTTGAGAAATTCTTAGAAATTTTTATGGGACGACTTTAGTGTTTATGGAGATTCTTTTGGTAAATGTTTGTCGCACTTAGAAAGAGTTTTACAACGTTGTGAGGATACCAATTTAGTTCTAAACTGGGAAAAATGTCATTTAATGGTATCGGAAGGAATTGTTTTAGGTCATAGAATCTCAAATAGAATTGAAGTTGATAAAGCTAAAGTCGAGGTGATTGAAAAATTACCGCCACCGTTAATCTAAGGACTCTAAGAGGATTTCTTGGACATGCAGGATTTTATAGGAGATTTATTGCAGATTTTTCAAAGATAGCAAAGCCTCTAAGTCATTTGCTTGAAAAGAAGTACCTTTTAACTTTGATAGTAAATGTATGGAAGCATTTAAGACCACAAAGCGAAGTTGATTATTGCACCAAGATTGGTAGCACCAGATCGAATTTACCTTTGAAATTATGTGTGATGCTAGTGATTTATTTGTAGGAGTCTGTTTTAGGTCAAAGGTATAATAGAATTCTCAAAGCTATTTACTATGCATCCCACACATTAAACGTGGCTCACCTTAATTATGCAACTTCTGAAAAAGAACTCGTTGGCTGTGATTTTTGCCTTAGATAAGTTTAGATCGTATATTGTTGGTTCTAAGGTAATAGTCTACCACAGACCATTCGACTCCAAGTATTTCTTGAGTAAGAAGGATGCGAAACCACGTCTTCTTAGATGGATTCTACTACTTCAAGAATTTGATATTGAAATTAAAGATAAAAAAGGAAGTGAAAATGTAGTAGCGAGATCATCTAAGTAGAATGGAGATCGAGGAAGAGATAGGGAATGAAATTAAAGATTCATTTCCGATGAACAACTATTTAGAATAGATACTCCTTCAACCATGCAATTATTAAAAATAGAATTCCTCTAAGGAAATCTCACCTTGGTTTGGAGATATCATTAATTACTTAACTGTGATTATATTCCGTCTCATTGGACTTGGCAGCAGAAAAAGAAATTCTTTTACGACTTAAAATTTTATTACTGGGAGGAACCAGACCTTTTCCGTAAATGTTCGGATGGGATAATCAGAAAATGTGTGCTGATAATGAAATTTTAAGTATTTTATCGTTTTGTCATGATCGTGAGGCGAGGAGGACATCATGGAGGATGGAAAAGCGCTTTTAAAGTTTTACAATGTGGTTTTTATTGGCCTACACTATATAAAGATGCTTATAAATATGTTAATTCTTGTGAATCTTGTCAAAAATGGGGAAATGTATCTAAAAACATGAAATGCCTATGCAACCTATTTTAGAATGTGAGTTATTTGATGTTTGGGGTATAGATTTCATGGGACCTTTTCCTATATCGTTTGGAAAAGATTTATTCTTGTAATGGTAGATTATGTTTCAAAATGGGTAGAAAGTGAAGCTCTTCCCACTAATGATACCAAGGTTGTCATACGATTCCTTAAAAAGAACATATTCACTAGATATGGCATTCGAGGCGATCATTAGCGATAGAGGTTCACACTTTTGTAATAGACCATTTACTAAGTTAGTTGAGAAATATGGTGTAACACATAAACTAGAACGCCCTATCATCCGCAAAACCGGTGGTCGGGTAGAGGTGTCAAATAGAGAGATCAAAAGAATCGTGGAAAAACAGTTGATTCAAATCGTAAAAAGCGGGCAATTAAATTAGATGATGCGTTATGGGCGTCATGAGCGACTTTTAAAACACCAATAGGTTGTTCTCCTATAAGCTAGTCTTTGGTAAGTCATGTCATCTCCCGGTTGAGTTAGAACACCGAGCCTTACGGGCTATTAGATTTCTAAATTTCGATCCTAAGGTCAGTCGGTGATCATAGATTGCTTCAATTGATGAACTAGAAGAATTTCGTCTCGATTCTTATGAAAACGCCGAATCTACAAAGAACGCACGAAGTCTTTTCATGATAAGAGAATCTTTAAGCGTGAGTTCCATGTAGGTGATCGAGTGCTTTTGTACAATTCACGTTTAAAGTTGTTTCCAGGTAAGCTTAAATCAAGATGGACGAGTCCATTTAAAGTAACACGGGTTTACAAAGCTGGAGTCATTGGACTAAGCGATGGAAATACAACTTTTATAGCCAATGGACACTGAGTAAAGTTATTTGTGGAGGAGAAGGAATCACACCGAAAGAAGAAATAATGCTCTTGATTGATCCCCGACAAACCGAAAAGCAGAGGAAAAATGAAAATCGAAAAGCAGAGAACGGAATCACCGAATACCAGGTGCTATCTATCTTTACTTTACTTATCTGTAATTTTAATTATGTTTAAACTCTTTTCGTCTTTTACCGGATAGAGCGTAAAAGAACTGGATGTCTTTTTAGATAGAATAGGAGTTTTATTTTACTTTTGAAATTAGGCCTTGATAAAGATGTCGCGTTTTCTATGAAGCTTTAGTTTTTGAACAAAACAAGAAATTGTTGAGAGAGATCGATTGAGAGAAGTATGTAATGGAACATCAAGAAGTGCGATAAAAGAAGGCAAAGTTTCTAATGAGATGCAGAATCTGTGGAAAAAGTGAACATGTTGGACGTTTGTGGGAAAAACACAACCAAATCCAGGATGAGTGTTTGAATATTGTTAGGAAGGAACGATTAGGTGGTTATCCGAAAATCCCGATGGAATTCGAGAGATAATTCAAATGCCTGCGTTTTTAGGAGTTAGGTTGATTGAGCGTTATATCGTAACTTTGGAAGATTTAGAAATCGAAGAATCGTGAACCCTTAAGTTTCGAGTCCTTTATTTTATTTTATAAAATTTTCGATAACTTCGAGAATTTTATAATTGGATCTTTATAAAAATTTGAGGAGTTTTATAAAAATTTTATAAAAGTTGTTTTTTTCTTAGTTTTAATTTAAACGTTTTATAAAAGTTGATATAAATTTATTAAATTTTTATAAGCTTTTTATTAAAGTGTTATAAAGATTTTATTAAATTTTTATAAATTGTTATAAAATTATAAAAGTTCCTTCAAATTTAATTTTAAAATTTTATAAACTTATTTTTAAGACTTTAATTAAGTTTTATTAGAATTTGTATAAGTTTTATTCAAAAATCATAAAAAAATCGAAAAAATAGAAAAATTTGTTCACGGACCGATCCGGCCTTAATACCGGACCGGTCCGGGGTCGAAAATCATAAAAAAAACGGGGACCTCTTTTTCCTCTTCTTCTTCCCTAATTCTTCCAACAGCCGCACCCCACATACCCAAACCCCACCACTCGAATTTTTTTCAATTCTTCCACAAAAATTCACCTCTCACACTACCACTACTTGATTTCTTCCTCTTTTCATCTCTTCTCTTCTACACAAAATTTAAAAAATCAAAAGAGAGCAACAACAAGCTCCATTCATTCCGGCGACTTTAGCACTTTTCCGGCCTACTTTTCAACGTTTTCTACACTATAAGGTATAATCTAGTTTATTTAGTTGTCAATTTCGTATTTTTCATAATTTTTTAGATTAATTTCAACTGTTTTGATTTTTGAGTGTGTTGTGACATTATTATTTTTTGCTGTTTTTGTTGTTGTTTTTGTTGTTGATTGGCATTACCAATATCGTAGAATGGCTGAGTCGAGTACTAGAGTCTCTAAAAAGAGAAAATCAAAAATTCCAATTTCAACTCCTGTCGTAGGCACAGTAATTTTATCACCTGAGGAGGAAGCTGTAAGTTTTGAAACAACCGCATCACCTGAGGCTAAGAAAGCATATAAGAAAATTTATAGTAAGTGTGATGTTTTGGTTGAAAAAGGATTAGACTTGGATGACTTAGGTGATGAAGTTAAGAATATATTTAGAAGGCGTCGGTGGTTAGATTTAGCGACCGAGAAGGGAAGGGAGATTAACACGACTATAGTAGTTTTAGTTTTATTCGGTTTTATCTACTTTGATGTAAAACGACTTACTCGATGGAAATCTGTACACTTTACGAGCGTAAATATTCCTTTAAACCCGCCGTCATTAATGCAATTTTAGGAGTTGAGGTTTTTCCGATGAGGAGGATTACAGGTAGTTTATAATTTAGATGATCCTGCTAGTTTTGAGCAGATCGCCTGAGAGCCAGGACTGTTTTTGACCCGACCGCGGTGTGGGTTGAAAATCGGTTTAATTACGGGACCGCTGTTTTAGAGGTTTAAGGGCAATTAAAAGATTCATTAGCCATAATCTCTATCCTTCTAGTAAACATATCCGCTTTTGGAAAGGAAGATGTTTGTATCGCTGGGCAATGGTAAATGATGTTAGAGTGGATGTTGGAAAGGTCATGTTTAAAAGAATTTTTGAGAGTATTGTCATCGCTGCAGGACAGGAGTCATCTATACTTCCCTTGTTTTATCTCTCGATTTATGTCGAGGTTGGGAGTACCATTTCCGCCTAATGACAAGTTATCTCGGGTGATGGGAATCGATTGGACCTAGTTTGACTCGTCTTCCGGATGGTAGTATTAGCTCTTTGCTTAGAAGACGTCAAACTCGGCCCGGCTCCACCGATTTTACATCTTCTTCTTTTCCATCTTTTTCTAGTCGGCCTCAACAAACTCCTTTCTCCAACACTATCACATATGACATGTTTCAATCTTTAGTAGCGAGATGTTGCACGTGGTCAAGCCAATGTGGCTTTATTCATTGAGAGTACTAAGCGGTGGTGTGATGATATTCGTAGAGGTTTAAGAAGGAACGAGCGATTGCTTCAGTAATCCTACTTTGATGATCCCGCTATCCACCGTGTCGGTCAGATCCGTATACCTTACCACAGTGGGAAACACCTATTCCACCACAGTCGAGCTTTCATCCTTCGTCATATCCTTTTGGAAGCCAATCTAGTGGGACAGGTGTATTTTCGACAGGTGTTCAGAGACCAGCGATGTCGAGTTGGGGAGGATTCACCGAGTTTGCACATGTCACGGCGGCATGAGTTCGATGGGTCTTGATAGTTCGATCCAGACCACGACTACGATTCGACCATCGCCTTCTCGATCGTTTCCGAGTTCGAGTTTTCAAGTTGATCCGGAGGAAGACTATGATGAAGATTGAATTTTAATGATTGATTAAACATGTTTACTACACATTTCATTGCATTCGACTTTTTGTTATTTAACTATTGGTTTGTTTTCATTTTTCGTTTAGTTTGATTTTATCAGTCGTTTATAAAAATTTAGTTTGTATTTTAAATCGGTTTAGTTTTTATAAACTATAAAAATCACAAAAATAATTTTGTATCATTATTGAGTCATTTTACAAAAATATAATGTGTCGTTTTATCCGTTTGTATCAACTTTAATTAAGCATTGTGAAATATCTTCAAAGGCTTTGAGATGTTTCACACGTGAAGTAAAAAAAACAAAACTCAAGTTGTCTTTTACCTCTGTCCCCTCAGTAAAAGCAAGATGAGGCCGGACCGAGCCGGCATTTTCCCGGACCGGGCCGTGAAGAACACAAGGCTGAGTCATTTTTGAGTCCGTCTGATGCACACACGTAAGTTTTTTTTTTATCTATTTAAGGAAGTAAAGGCCAGGCAAACAATTGCTCATCTTTTCACACTTTGTCTTCAACTTTCCTTCTTTTGTTTTTTTTTATCGTTTTAAAATGTCGAACCACTCACCGTCGGTTAATTCTTACGAGCTTCGATACACCGGATCATCCGAATCTCAAGCTTCTAACGATAATACCATTTTACACTATCATTTTGCAAATTCTCCAATCTATTGGAGAAAGGTTTAAATTTAGATAAGCTTGATCAATGGGGAAAAACTATGATCCGTAGTTGTGGTGGAAGAAATTTGTAAGTACACCACGAGGGCGCGAGTTAATATTACGGTTGTAAGGAATTTTACTCGGCCCTACTTTCAACGTTCAGCGATAGAGTCTACACAAATAGTTATGGTAAGAGGAGTGGCTGTTTCTTCTCTTCATCTATTATGAATCAACTCTTTGAAATACCACCGTTACGATGCAAACATTTTGAAATAAAATGGGGACTAGACAATGCATACAATCATTTGAATAAAGTACACGAGTCTTTCCAATGTACATTTCGCTTTTTGATACAAATCACGACATGTCAACACGAGCTTTACTTCCACATCTAAAGGCGTGGAAGCATTTCATAAATTCTCGAGTTTATCCCACTGGGATTTTGCTAGCCTTTCGAAGAAGAAATGTTCGCTCTATGCATTGGCATTTGGTGAATTTGTTGGACTGGGGTATATTGATTCGTAGAAATGTGTCGGACTTTGCAATAAATGAGAGGTAGTAAGGGAAACCTATGCCTAATTCATGGATGATCTCACGTTTATGTATTCTTGTGAATGGAGTGGAAGAGTTGGAGACGGATGAGATTTTTCCGTCTAGAGAGAGTCGGTTTGGTTTGCTGCCGGTTGATACACCGGGATGTTCATTCACAATCTAGAGAGTTGTTGGTAGTTGTTGGTTTTATTTAAGTTTTAATAAGTTAAGTTAAAATTAAGTTTGAAGTTAATTTAGTTAAGTTAAGTTTTTCTTTTCAGTTTGTAATAATGTATCTTGTTTAATATATATGTCTTAGTCTTTTAAGTTTGTTTTAATACGCTAAAATAAAATCAGGAAAAATGACGTTAATGGATAATTTTAATTTTATTTTCGAACCTACTTCTTTACTACTTATTGAACATCGGGACGATGCCACTTCGTAAGTGGGGAGTAGAGTTAGGTTAGAAAATTCATTAAAATTTTTCGAAAAATAGTCAAAAATAATAATTATATTATATGTCTAATTTAGATTTTAATAAGATTTTAAGTTTATATAATTGAGTATTTAATATTAGATATTGTTTTTATAAAATTATATAAGTATGTTGATATTTATAAGTAAAATTTTTAGAATCATTTTCAATACTAATTATGAATTTGGAATTGATTAAGTTTATTGATTTTTGGCACCACAAAATATAACTATAGCCAAATAACCTACCTCACCTTGATTAGAGTGATCAAGACCTCACTCAAAAATTGTCAATTGTGATTAAATAACCGAGCTTTAGCTATTTTGGTCTACATTTCCTTGAAATACCATAAGTTGTACGTACTTATAAAAGAGATGGAGACATAAAAGCTAAATTTTGGTATATTGAGATTGGAAAAATTAGATAAGTAGTAGTATATTGATCTTACCTCATGACACTTGCAACATAGTCGATTTTGGTAATAAGTTCGGATATATTAATATTCTATAAAAAATTAAGAACGAAGCACCATATTTACATGAATTAATCAAATATCGTGTATCTTCCTTATACGTGATTAACAACTTAAAAATAAAAAAGAACAAATCGGTTGTAGCTACCAATGATTGGAGTGAGTAGGGTATTATCACGAAATGTCCTATATCACTATGAGGTAATTAAGCTCCCGATTGCCTGATGATAGTAGTCCAGCTAGGGTATTATCACGAAATGTCCTATTCGCTGGGAATGAAGGCACAAGATAAAATGAAAGAGGAAAAGTTGAATCATAAGATCTCAGGAATTATTACAAGTTTAAGGAAACCGGACTTGTAATTTTCGATCGAAAGAGTATTACTCCGATCAATCTTGATGAAGCAATGCCTGTAAGTTTGATTTTCTACACACACTCACGCTTTTAGTTCTTAATCTTAAAAAAAAAAAAAAAAGAAGAAGAAGAAGAGAAAATCTGAAAAAAAGATGCTATTAAATCGAGATTATGTTTTTTCAAAAATATAAAGATGTAGAGTGACGCATTTACTCGCCTCTTTCTCTTTTTGATATTTTTTTTTCCGATTAACCAACATCTTGAACTTTATAAGCCATTTTTTGTCGACTACTTTACCAAGTTTCCGATTCCGCATTTCATAATAGTTGCGATTAAAAATAATTACGATATTTTATTTATACTTCTTAAGTATTACATATATAATTTTATCTAAATAATATTTAATGTTTAAGTTATTTCGATTATATATACTTTTCATTCTTCTTAAGATTTTAAATTAAGATAGATATATATTTATAATATTGACAATATACAATATAATCTGAAAAATTATACTATCTTTTATTACCGCTTATTTTTGCTCGAGGACGATCAAAAGCTAAGTGGGGAGTAATTTGATGTATTATTTTTATATGATTAAAAATACGTTATATTATTATGTTTTATCAACGAATTCTATATAAAATATATGAAATTATGATATAAAATGTTAATCTTTATAATTTAGAGTATTTAGTAATAATAATAATAAAAAGTTGTAATTTTGTACCGATTTTAGTAAATCGGAGTGTCGTGTCAGATTTACGTGGGTATTTGTGGTATTTTATTGCAGATTTATAAACCAAGACCCCGAGAATCGACATATTGAAGTTTAATCATATCTCTGGAATGATTTAGAAAGTGCCACAAGTTTAAATGGTCAATTGAATAGCTTAAGTGGATAAGTGGCCAACCAATCTGGATAAGTAATAATAGAGAAATGTCTTCAACAAACGAATGGCTCATCAAAATGATATTTTCAGAAAAAGTGTTCTTCACAAAAGTTGTAGATTTTACCGAGAGCTTTCCAATGCAATTTAAATTATGAAGATTGGAGGTCTACAACTTAAACAGTGATCAAGTGGCTAATCGATTTGGATTAATAAAAATCCCGTAAAAGCTTCGGAGGAACACGAGGTTATCAAGAAAGCATTATCTGGAGAAGAGTCCTTCATGAAAGTTGTAGAGTTTCTCGAGATCTTAATTTTGGCATTTCGTTTGCAATTTTTGGAGATCCAGAACTCGAGATATGAATTTTAGAAGTTTAATAATTATATATAAAAATAAATATCTCCAACGCACATGCTGGAGTGATCAAGTTAGTGGGGATCATCATTAGTCCGGACCGAGCCGGCTTAATACCGGACCGGTCCGGCCTTGAGATGTTTGCCTATATAAAGAGTTGATCAGAGAACCGAGCAGAGTGTACCAATATATATATACATCTCATATATATATCTATCTCCTCTCCTCTCTTTTCTTTTTAATTTTTAGTAGTAGTTGTAAATAAGGCCTTACGCCGTAATAATGTAGTTTTAGTATCGTTATAATGCTCGGGAAAATCTCGAAAGTCGGTTTTGCTAAAGAAGTTGTAATGTCCGGAAGATACGATTTCTGAATCAACTGCCGTATTCGGGTAACTTTTCTTAAAGTATTTATGTTTGTTTTTATATTTTTTATAATGTTTTTAGGCTAAATATAATACTGGCCAAAACTATGTAATCGGTTTTATTTCGATCTTTTCGTTAAAGAAATGTTGTTAAGTTAAAATGACTAAAATTGAGTTAATTGAATCTTTTTCTATTTTGATCATATTCGTATTGACGTATTTAATAGATCTGAGGAATTCATAATCTAATTATGAATTGACGCCTCGTAGTCAGGATTTGAAATAAAAGATAGAAAAACCGGAGGGTAAAATTGGCCGTGTGAACAACGTGATAACGGAATCCAATTTCCTAACCGGGGGTAAATTTGTTTTGGGAGAAATGAATTTTTTTTTCGAGATCGTAATAATGTTAAATCATCAGTTTAATTGAAACTTAAACCGGAAAGTTAAATCGTCCGGCTTTGACAACCGGAGCCTTTAAAATAAAATTGACCGTTTGTGAACGGAATGACTCCTTTTATCTAAAGGTAGATTTGTACTCGGGACTGCTCGATTAATTCGTTTACCGTAATGATTGTGGACCTTGGGTCGATGCAATGGACATATGACAATTTCATACGCTCGTGTGAGGAGGAATTGTTTACCTCAGAGTGCACCGTTTCACTTACTCAATTGGACCTAAAATAAAAGGAGAGATCGAACACATTTCAATTAATCGAAAAGATCGTATAAACCAATTATATAAGTTTTGGCGATTCTCTAAAAAAATATCTTTAATATATTGGTATCTATATATTTATATCTATATATATATTTTGCAATTTATGTACATCTATATATATTTATATATCTATATATATTATATTAGAATAACTTTTAAATTACGTATTTATTTTATGTTGACTAGAATAGTAGTGATACGTGTTATAAAATTGCGATTTAGATCGAGTTAATAAATGACTCTTTGGTGTTTAACCACACGTAAAAGAAATTACCAAGTTCCCTGAGGATTCGACACCTGACTCATCATACTAGCACTACGATTTGACCCGGTACACTGCCGGTTAGGATCTGTATAGCCTAGAAAAGGTCCGTCATGCATACATTGATTGCTTGCCGTTTGATTCTCATTACTTCACACAAGGTAGAAACGAAAAGGTTCGTAAGGAGTCAAGTATGTGTATTGTTGGTACTAGAAAGTCCTAAATGCAAATCTAAATGTGTGTTTTTTTTGTTTTTTTTTTAGATGAAAAATTTACAAATGCATGACACAACTCCCCCCGCACTTGAATCTAACATTGTCCTCAATGTCCGAGTCAAATGGTAAGACGATGCGATGGATGCAACTAGACTGATGGCTATGCACAATGAGACCAAGAGAAAGAAAAAATAAAAATAATAAAAAAATAAAATAAAATGGGGACTTCCCTAAGACGATGGTGGAGGTGGTTGGTCGCTTTCTCGAGCCAGTAAATGCTGTACCATGCCCCTGAGACTAGCATTATCGGACAAAATCCGCTCTTGTGCAAGAGCTATAGCATCTAGCTTCGTCTCCAAATTGTTCAAACGGTCTTGGATGGCAAAAACCTCCATTTCATCCACACGTGATGCCTCGGTACCTGCAGTGTTAGTTTTCTCCCTAACAGACACTCCCGGAGGTTTAAACTCCAGAATTCCATTATTATCTTTCTCTATGTGGCAATTAATGAGACAAGGTAGATCGATCCACTCAATAGGGCAAGCGACTCGCAAGTTCGAATTATTTAGATCAATTAAATTATAATGCACAGCTATACGAGTGATGAAAGACCCTAAAATTAAGCCCTTTTTCGACCACGCTTTTGGATTGTGTGATGACCCAACGTGCAAAATTTGCTTTCTTATTGCGTTTCATGCACCACAAAAAACATAATTCCGCTTTGGTACACACATTAGACCCTTTATTCCTAGCCGAGAAACTATGTGCCAACAATTTATGAAGGATCCGCAAAGCGGTTCTTTAAGAAAATAAGCTTTAGATTCTTTAGCGTTAAAAGCGCTTTGTCGGTGCTTATCTCACGCCAAAAACCATATCTTTCACGAGAAAATTCATCGGAAAAATCACACATATATACAAGATACCCCAAGTCCGTGCTAAATCCGGACTAAGGAAGCCTAATGCAATATTCACTCGATGAAAGACAACTTAAATGGACGATTCATCAGCGAAAATTAATCAAACCCGGGGTGTCGGGGTAAAATCTAGTGGTGGTGCATAGTGGAATGTGGCGTAAAATTCTTGTGTCAACTCGGTGTAAGCGAGGATAAGCAAATGACGAAAAATTCTCCCAACCAATATTCTTTAAATAAATTGTCACTTGCTCTAGAATTCCCAATTTGGCTAACAAATTAGTATCAAGAAATTTGCAAGGAACAAAAGGTTTAGTAGCCAAGTTTTTATACCTGTCAGCGTCCTTTTTGTTGGGAAATTGTAAGCACCCATTGAGTTGAGCACGAGACGGTAGAAGTGTAGCTCCGCCGGCGGCTGATCGAGCTTTCTGACGGGTTGGAAGAGGTGCTTTGGACTTGTTGATTGCACCGGAAGAGTTTGATTTGCTGCAAGGTGAAGCCACGAAGGTGGTGGAAGAGTCGGTGGACCAATTCCTTGGCGGTGACGGAATGGTGGGAAGAATCATCCAAAGCTCCGGTCTTCGGCTTTTTATTAGTGGGTTGAGAGTCGGGCCGTGGTCTTTTCCGCATGGGTTTCGACGGGCATTTGGTTTCCGGTGGAGAAGGGATTGGCGAGAAGGAGAGGTGGACTCATCAATTGGAGGAATGGAAGGAGATTCAAAATTACGCTGGAATGGCACTATCTTCTTCTTGGCCTTGCTTTTGGGCCGCATTATGATGGCTGATGCCGGAAAAAGAAGGGTCACCGGAATCCACTCACGGCTGGAACAGGGTGGTGTCAAGAATGGGTTTTTGAAAAGAAACAAAAAAAAGGGTCGGGGGTGAAAGCTTTGGGGGAAAACAGGGATAAAATAAAGAAAACAATTAATAGAATAGGTTTTATTATTAGATGCTGAGTGTAAGATTTTTATTTTATTTTATTTTATTTTTTTTAATATACGAACCCCTTTCTTTCCCAATTGAAACAAACGTACATTCAGAGCTTCAACTTCAAAATGGTATGATCATACCGTTTTTTTTCCTCTTTCACAACTGCATTTCTCCCGTTAATTGACATCCTTATAGCGAAAAATGGTATGATCATACCATTTCACCCACAACCAAAACTGCACCACTTATTTCCTTCTTCATGAATCGAACACCTGCGAAGCCAAACAACTCAAAACAAAGCAAATTGATTATTATTATTATTATTTTATATTTTATTTAGGTTGGGTTGCCTCCCAATAAGCGCCTTTATTTAACGTCTTTGGCTAGACGTAGCGATGATCTCAAAACTTACTCATACATCGGCTCAATCAAATCAATCTCCTCCACCGTGGACACTTCACAACTCTCGATGTACGGCTTAAGTCTGTGTCCATTCACTTTAAAGGTTTTGTCGGTGTCCACACTTTTAATCTCAATCACACCTTGAGGAGACACACTTACCACTACGAATGGTCCAATCCATCGTGACTTAAGTTTACCCGGCATTAGTTTCAAACGCGAATTGAATAACAACACCTTCTGACCCGGATGAAACTCCTTATGACGGATGAGCTTATCATGCCACATCTTTGTCTTCTCCTTATACATGCGAGCATTCTCATACGACTCCAATCTCAATTCTTCCAATTCCTGAAGTTGTAGCTTCCTTTCCAATCCCGCTTCCTTTAGGCTCAAGTTACACTCCTTAACTGCCCAATAAGAACGATGTTCAATGGAAACAGGTAGATGGCACATCTTACCAAAAACCAATCTATATGGTGACATTCCTAATGGGATTTTATAGGCCGTGCGATACGCCCAAAGAGCATCATCCAAACGCAAACAATTCGGATTCACAACTTTCTCCAAAATGCTCTTTATCTCTCGGTTTGAGACCTCCGCTTGTCCATTGGTTTGTGGGTGGTATGTGGTAGCCACCCTATGGTGTACTCCATACTTTAACATCAAGGCTTTAACACCATGGTTGCAGAAATGTGTCCCTTGGTCACTAATCACTGCCCTCGGAGTCCCAAACCTACTAAAAATGTGTGACCTGAGAAAGCCACACACACTTCAACATGCTCCCTAAAGTGTCGGCCTATAACAAAGAATCTGCACCAGTATAGGGCGCACATCAAGGCTAATAAATAAGGGGGTATTTTACTACAGACTCCCTGTTGACACTACAAGAAAAGCGGCTATTAATAAGGGTACTTCCCGTCATTAATTGTCCATTTCCCCTCATAAAAACCTTTTATAACGGGAAATTTCTTGTTATGGCCCTTTATTACTGCCTCCGCCGGTATAGGTATTCAATAACGGGAAACTCAATCCCGTTATTAATAATATCGGACATTACAAATAAGCCATTACATGAGGCCAGATTTATTACGAGTCATTGTCTAGAAGACTTGTTTTGATCCTGATGTGACAGGAGTTCATGCACTGTTTGATAATTTTGTCATTTAATGTACTGAAATTCTTTCCCCTCTTCTCATTTGTAGTGCATATATTAATCACTCTCTTCAAGTTGTATCCGTTTAGAGCATCCTTTTTCAAGCATGGGTCATATTAGTCACTCGCATTTGATCATTGGTCATATAGTAAGTCTCTTATTCAAGCACTAATGGTTGATTTTGGTAGCCACATGTTATCTGATTCTTTCCAGACCTCCTCTCAGATGGTGTACGTGCTCTTGCATCCTGGGAATTTGTCGCACATATCAAACACCAATTATAATGTTAACGATCTTTTAGTAGCATTGCGTAACATAGAGCACATACCACAAACTCGAGCTTTTGAAGTATGATGCTTTTGGTACCTACTATGCATGTGCGTTGCACGTGTTATGCATTGTTAAATACGTGTTTAATTAATAAAATAATAGTATAGTGTACCATGATAACCTTACAACATAATTTAATCAAGCTGGATCATAAAAAAAAATGGATACTGAAAAATCTCTAGACCGGACAAATCTTTGCACATGTATGAGGGTTGGATTCAAAGGCAATGAGATACCTCCCACCAATTGTTCTTTGTAAATGGTCATAAAACTTTCAGAGGGTTTATTGGCCCTCTCATCAGATGACGGGAGGCGAGTTATGAATATTTTCAGGTCAATATCATAAGTCCAGCAAATCTTCTCCATGGCAGTGTCGACGGTAAGAGAGGATCGAATATCCTCCACACCATGAAGTACTACCACAACCTTAAATGAGTTTGTACCTTTCTTTTGTGTAGGTTGAGGACTTTCAGATGGACCCAAAACTTCTGTAATTGAGGTACCTTAATCTTCAATAGAAGCCATTGAGATTTCGGGGAGAATTTCGGTTTCAAAAGAAGAAGTGAATGACTTTGTTGATAATGCGCATACTCTGATTTAATGATTAGTACTTATGCCAAGGTGCAGGTGAATTGGGATCTCAAAATTTGATAATGGAGATTTAAATTTCAAAAGACAGCCGGAAAATGCATTCATGTCTGCACTTTGGGTTCCCGCCTCTTAAGAAGTGGCACATCATCTCCAATCAGGCCTAACCTATGACCCCCGTTCTAGCTCGAGTCAGTGGGGCTTTTGACGTGGGTATGGCTCGACGTCATTCACGTGGCACTTAATGGGCTATATCAGATCCTCTTACCATATGAGCCACATAAGTTTAGCCCAATTTATGTCCTCATACTTTACATAACTTTGATGAATATGTCTCAGTCTGATATGAGGTGTCTCAGCACGGGGAAGATTATCATCAATGACTTCATGTTTCTGAGATGACCAGTCAGGTAATTTTGCAGACTATAACTGCCACAATAATGCCTCCATGATTCTCACTCCATTATGGCACGAACTGTGAACCGTCCTATGGTTTCAGTCATGTCTCCAAACCTGTGCCCAAAGACACCTTCTTCGGAAAGAGGATGATATAAAAAGGATTCACTCCTCATGAATTCAAAGCTCTATTAATAGCTTGATCCCAAATCCTCTAGCTGCATAGGCAATCAAGCACATTGACTCATCTACAAAATCCACCAGTCAAGTAATTGGATTATCCTCACGAAGCCTAATTACTCGCATAATGATTTAATTTCATCATTGACGATTTCAGACATCGTCAGATACTATTGTGGATTTCAATATAAACAAAAATAGTGTACGAAGTTGAATATATATAAAATAAAACAATAAAAATTTATAGAAATATAAAATTTCACTTTGGAACTCAATGCTTAATGATGCAATTGTCGATACTGTGATCTTCCATTCTCCGAATGTCATCCTCTTCCATAGCACAAATTGGGTTATTAATAAGTGTAAAAACTTTGTGTTCTTTCATTCTTCATGAAGAAGGGTCATCCTTTTTTATAAGAAATCATAAGAGTAAGTATGAATTATTTAATGAATATAAAGGAATATAATATTTACGTATCAGACTGTAGAACTTGTTTGTATATTATATTTTTTGTACATCTGTGGATGTTATCTAGTTGATGTTGAAGTTCTCTGTGAAAGTGCAACATATAGTTGTCCATTAGAGAACACTGGTCGAGGCAATTAAACTCTTACAAATGGTTTTGTTTGTCCTTGTGTTTTATTGATCGTCATTGCAAAGTTAGACACATATGATATTACTTTCTTGTAAAATGAAACATGTATCCTTCGTTTTCTGCCGGTGAGAAAGGAATATGTGGGATTAAAACATGCTTTCCATAATGTCGCCCAACTGTGATTTCAGCATGAATCATGCTTCCTTTTACCATTTACATATCATCTTTGTACCATTGCATAATCCTTCTGCTAGATCTAAGTTCCTGAACAACATTACCGGTGAATACTTTTTTAACACTAATTAGTGAGGAGGCAATTCGTTCTGTGTCAAAGTGTTAAGAGATTCTTCTTGATAATAATAATTAGTATCATCAATAGTCTTATCAAAGCTGTTGAAACAATATCCATCCCTCGAAAAGGTTGATATCAATTTTTTTCATCTTATCAACATGTACATGAGTGAGTCGTGGCCAATATTGCTTTGCTTGTAATGTATTCTCATCGAGAATTCATTCTCATGTATAGATTGAAAGATGTAATCGATTAAATGATTTTTGAAAACCTCATCATCGCTTTCATCATATTCAATGATCATTTCTTTTGATAACTCTATGTTTCGTTTAGTGTTTATTGGTTCTTCTCTACAACACACCCTTAATAAATATTGGTGAAATGTAGATCTTCTCTTTCTTTCATATTTTTAGAAAGATAATTTTTCATCATTGGTCACAAATATAACTTCACCAAGTAGTATATTTCATTTGGAACATGAAGCACTTGTCTAAAATCACCTCTAAATGCAATCTTTCTTCCAAATCGTTAACATTTCTCAAGATGTCCTTTAAGCTTATGTCAAATGTCTCAATTTCCCGTTTCATTGCCATTGGTGCTTCATCCCATATGATTAGACTTGCTTTTTCGTAGTAATTCATTTCCACTGCATTGGAATATTGCAAATATTTGTTTCATGCGCACTAATTAAAATTTTAAAATGCGAATGAAAGCGATCAAAGATCTCGAGCATAATTTTATTGCAACTCTCGATATGGATGTTGCTATAGCTATCTATTGTCTCATTCTTAGATTTGCTAGCAGAGCCTTATATGATTCTTTGTGCTACCTGCCCATCAATAAAAAACTTAGTATTGTGGCCATTATAAACTTTACAGAGAAATTTTTAGAATATACTTTGTTGTTTAGGATTAAATATTTCTTATAAAACGTAATATTCTTGCAGAATCGCTATAGACAATTCATCATGAATCACTCTTAATATATTTCCTATAATGTTGTTGCAGTCTTCTTGGATATTTGGCAAGTCGTAAGATGTCAAGTTTTTACTCATGCATTCCACAAAATAATTTATGGATTCCAAAATTTTAGCCATAATTGATTTGACTGACATTTTATAATCTCGCATGAAATCATCCGATATTGGTTCCCAACATGTATCGCATAGTTGTCGAATGTTTGTTGGTTGACAGTAGACTAATAGAATTGCAATCAGTCTTCTAATTGTTTAGGTATTTGAATGACAATAGCTTCATGTAAGCATTCCAAGATGCTCTGGTCGGATTCTAATAAACCTCTTTTCTCTACAGCTTCTTTGAAACTGGTGAAATAACATAATAGACTTAACTCACATGAATGTTTATGCAATTGATGTTGATAAAGGCGATGAGGATATGGCATTTGACATGTTTGTTTCATTACTATATTTTTTTGTTTTTCTTATTATTCTTGTTGTTTCTTTCTTTTGCTCAAGTCTTTGACCGGTGTGTGATGACACCGTTAATCATTACTTGCGTTGATATCCCATTTATATGGGGTGATGAGAATGTTATATATATGTTCTACTTTGTGTTATACGAATGTATTTTTATATAAGAACTAAAAAGATTTAGTCACCACAAGATGCATCGGTCTAGTGGTGAGCTAGACTATAATGTCTCATGGAGACCAGTGTTCGAACACCGTTAGGGGCAAAAAAAAGATTTAGTCATATTTTGAAGAAATCTTCACATACCATTGCGATTTAGAACATGTATCCGATTAAAGCGATAATAATGAAGATGATAATTAAAAATAATATCTACTTTCATTCTACACGTGTATGATGAAAATTTCATATTATGCTTAGCTATATTGTAAATTTTAAAAAAAAATTCACATCACGGATATTGGTCGAAATGACATATAATGTGTTACATTATTGAGAGAGTTAAGTATGTATTTGTTTAGAGTTAAGTATATATTTGTTTGGTTTAATTGCTAATGTACAATAATAAATATTTTTGGTTTTTAATGTATTTTCATATTAATAATGATTTTCGATTTTTAATAATGTAATTTCGTATTAATAATGACTTTCGGTTTTTAACTTATTTCATTTATTATTAAACCAATGTTGTTTATATTTTCGTTTTCTTCTATTTTAATTAAATAATGATGATTAAATAATCAACAATCAATCAAGGATTTCGATGATTTTGATTATTTATGTTTTTATATTTTTAATTTTGTTTTTCTATATTTATTTAATTAATAATCAATCAAGATTTTAATGATTTTCGTTTTTATATGTTTATTTAAAACTAATCAATCAAGAATCTTTTTTGATTTTGTATATAAATTTTGATGGTTTTTCTGTTTTATGGTTCTATTTTAACAATTTTGTGGTTATAGTTTTAATTGATTTTCATCAAGGATCTAATTTGATTTTGTTTATAAATTTTAAGATTTTTGTTTTCAGATTTTTTATTTCGAATTTCTATTTTAGGATTTTTTTTTTTATATTATGAATAAAAGGATATTTTTATATTTGGAATTAAGATGCACACGCATATTTAGTTAGGTTTTTTTAATTATTTTATAATTATATTTTACAATAATGTATTTTCGTATTAAAAATGATTTTCTGTTTTTAACTTATTTCATTTATTATTAAACCAATGTTTTTTTTGTTTTTTTTATTTATATTTTCGTTTTTTCTATTCTAATTAAATAATGATGATTAATTAATGAACAATCAATCAAGGATTTTGAGGATTTTGATAATTTATGTTTTTATATTTTTAATTTTGTTTTTGTATATTTATTTAATTAATAATCAAGCAAGGATTTTAATGATTTTTGTTTTTATATTTTTATTTAAAACTAATCAATCAAGAATCTTGTTTGATTTTGTATATAAATTTTGATGGTTTTTCGGTTTTATGGTTATATTTTAATTATTTTGTGGTTATATTTTTAATTAATTTTTATCAAGGATCTTGTTTGATTTTCTTAATAAATTTTAAGATTTTTGTTTTTTAGATTTTTTATTTCGAATTTCTATTTTAGGATTTTGTTTTTATATTATGAATCAAAGGATCTTTTTATATTTGGAATAAGATGCTCACGCAAATTTAATTAGGTTTTTTTTAATTATTTTAAAATTATATTTTACTTATTTCAATGATTTTAATTATTTAAATGAGTATAAAACTTTTTAAAAACACACTCACACCTTTTATATATATATATATATATATATATATATATATATATATATATATATATATAGTAGAGATAGAGATAGAGATAGAGATAGAGATATGTCCAGTGCTCTCAAAACTAGATGAATTTATAACTTTCACTACTTCTGCTTAATGTATTTGCAATACTAACTTGCTTTATCATTATGCTCATACCTCATCCTGTTTTTACTTTGAGCGTCTTTGAAGGCACCACGCCTAATCTACCGTTTTGCACAGTCGTGTCTAGAGTTGCGAAGCGACTTTTTGCTGGTCGATTGTCACTATTGACCATGCCGGTTGATTGTTTCTGGTGTGGTGCCACGCTAAAAACACTTTAGTGCCATTAAAGGTGTCCTTCAGTTTGCCCTATTCAATTCTCTTTGATTTCAACTTTGTGCCTTTTTCCTTCCTTTTTGTTGGTTCTTGGCTTTAGAGATAAACCGTTTACCATGAAAGATCTGGAGAAAAATTAATCAAAATCGTCTATGTGTAGTTATTTTACTACTCTTGGACTAGTGACACTATGAGCATATTGCATAGACTAATCTCATTGTCCTCTGTTTCATTTTCGTGTTTTTTTTATTATATTTTTTATGTTCTGCTAATGTTGTCTTTGGTTGTAGGACCTGAAACAGATCAAGATAAGGGACAAGATAAGGATGCTGGCAATCTACCTTCTTTTCATGCACTGCAGAAGTCAGTGATTCCACTGAGATCAACGACAACTGGATCTTCTCGAGAAGATTCAGATGAAGACGAAGTTGATGGAGGAACTGAGACAAGCCAAAACACATACCCATCTGATGCAAAACGCATGAGAAGGTAATGATGCATCTCGATGATCACTTCTGAGTTTTTATCTTTCATCAATTAAGAGAGTTGACTGGGAAAAAATTCAATGATCATGGTTGTGTCACGTGTGTCCCGTCTAGGGGTGTAATCGGTTCAATTTGAGTTGATCCTCGTCACGGTTTGAGCTCGATTTGAGTAAAATAACTCGGGCTCAAAGCTCAACTCAAACTTAGATCGAGTTGTAAAAAGCAAGACCGAACTCTACTCGTTTACCACTTACAATTACTTGCACTCATTATCTTTTTAGAATTCGTTTTATTTCTATCAAATAGAGCAAGCTCGAACTTGACTCTATCTATAGTTAATGATTATAAAAAATGTTATGTAATAATAATTCTGTATATGCAATGAATTAAACAATTATCAAATAAAGTTCGATTAGCTGGCATGCTACTCGATCACTAGATTATAAAGCTCGAGATCGGCTCAATTAATTATTATAGTAGTTTGACTTGAGCTTGAACTTGAAAGATGCTGAATCGAGTTGAACACTTTTTGCGAGATTAGTAGTAGTAGGCGACAAGTAGCCCAACTCACTTACAACCCTAGTCCCTTCCATACTTTTTTTCCATTCATGGGCAAGTCTTATCTTGCATTTCTCATGTAATCATATGAATCTTTTTGTTTGTATCGTTTAAATTGTCAGGATGATTTCGAATAGAGAATCCGCTAGACGCTCTAGAAGAAGAAAACAGGCATAATACCCATGTAATATGATGTACTTCCTTTTTCCGGGTGTCTCAACTAAAAGTGGAAAATTCGTCTTTATTAAAACGGCTTGCTGATATAAGTCAAAAGTATAATGAATCAGCTGTTGACAACAGGGTTTTGAAAGCTGATGTTGAGACTTTGAGAGCAAAGGTAACTAACTGACTTCTCCGTTTGAGTTCCTTAGCCAAAATGTTACTTGCTTTTGATCATCTGTTTAAGCGCAAACCTTCTCCATACGTACACTGTTGAATTACTATCTCTCCCAAAAGCTTAACTTATTGGAGGAGTTAAGTAATTTACATATGTAAACACTGTACACTTCAACACACTCCCAAAAGTGTCGGCCTTTAACAAAGGATCTGCACCAGTATAGGGCGCACATCAAAGCTTATAAAGAAAAGGGGAGTTTACAATAGACTCCCTGTTGAGGAGTTACGACTTGCTCCGATCACATTACAGCATGTGTCCCACCTTCTACTAAAAAAGTGAGACGATGGATTTAATTTAAGTTTAGGTAGGCCACCTTTAGTGGCACCACAATGTTTTTAGCGTGACACCACACCGAAAACAATCAATCGGCAAAAGTTGATTCTAGAGCTGAGAATCAGCTTTCACACGGTCGATTGTCAAAAGTCTATTGTAGTGTAGTGCCAAAAACGGTAGATTTGATGTGGTGTCACTAAATACAGCCTTTCAAAAGAGCGAGACACTTGTTGCAATGTGATTGGAGCAAGTGACAACTCCTCAATAAAGAGTCATCTCTCTCGAAAGCCTTACATTTCCTTGAGAGATGGTAATTCAACAGGCTATTTTACGAACAACGGTTAAACGTTTTCTCGAGAAGTTCTACTCTACCGTGTCTGAAATCTTGTTTATGTTTAATGACTCTTCTTTTTTCTCTTTTACCCGCAGGTGAAAATGGCAGAAGTGACCGTTAAAAGTTTAACCAGCTTAAGCCCATTTTTCCAGGCAATGTACGAAATGCCTACAACATTTAAACCACCATTTGCGGCTTGCCCTTCAAACACATCAGCAAATGCTGCAATACCTGCCATTAATCCGTCTACTCATAATCCGAGTATCAACACAGACGTTCATTGCGTAAACGGGGTGCATCAGAGTTTAGCAACTACAGCAACAGTAACAGATGCTGGGAAAAAGGCAGGAAGAACAAATTCAATGCAAAGGGTTGCTAGCTTGGAGCATCTACAAAAGCGTATTCGTGGGGAATTAGGTTCGTGTGGGGAAGCATTTGAAGGTACCGTGCAAAATGTATTGTGATTATCATAATCAAATCTTTTGATAGTCGATTGTATCATGGCTTATAATAGACTTTAATAAAAGGTCGGATGTGTATTCTGTGTGGTGTCGGTGGCTATCTAATCCCCACAGCGGTGTTACCTCATTCACATTGTTAGTTTATGTTTCTTTTCTTTTTTTGTACAAAAAAAGGTGACTTTGTAGTCCCATATTGCTTAAAGTTTTATATTCTTGGGATAGCTGAAGATGGCTGGCTATCGTTTTGTTTGAATCCCCCTTTTTATCAAGTAAAGATGACTGTTTGTCCAGTGCATTGAGTTTTCCAGGCCCATGTGGTTTTAACTTTGTAAATTTTGGGATATGTATTCCAGAAATGAGTGCAGATGATTGATTTATGCTTTTATATTTGAGTAGTAGTGTGATGCAATACCGATAGAAACACGATAAGGTGAACAAATACTCCCATTATATAACCATGCCTTTCTGAGCGCACACATTCAAAGAAGGAAAAATATCAGCTCAGGACCCACTGATCATGACTTAGATCATTCGGAAACAACGAGTGACACAACACACTCCTACACCATTGATCATGACGTAGGACCCATTGATCATGACGTAGACCCAATAATTTAAAAAAAAAACACATCTTCTTCTTATTCATCTTCCCATTCTTCAATCCCAAAAAAAGCTCATAATTTGTAACTTAATTCTCCCTCTCTCTCTCATGGTTATTAAATACAAGCACACATCAAATTTTCATGGGAAAAGAAAAGAAGAAGAAAGGATCAACCAAAAAAAATAAAAAAATCAAAGCACACGTCAACTTGGCTTCCTTGTTTATGGTGATCAACATGAAACAATCTTTGAACGAGTATGAAGTCCACTCTAGCATATTTAACATAGAAGCAGAAGAAGTCCTGCCAAAAAAAGCAGATTGATTAGGATTACTAATGGTAAATAGTAAAAACAAATAGTAGATATATTACTAGTAGTATCTTTTTAATTTCAAGAAGAATTACTTGATTAATAGTTTCCGAACGTTATCGAAAATTCAAGTTGTGTCCCCTGTTCCATCAGTTCATCCTTGATTCTAAGGGCTGAACTCTCAGCTTCCGAAGATAATGAACCCACAATCCTCTTCAAGGTTGAACTCTCTCCGAAACAGGACGGTAACTCTTTTAGTTCTTTGCTATGAATCACAAGTTGCTCTAGACGAGGGAAGGACTCAGTGGAGGCATTCCATTCCTCCAAAGAGTCATCATCAAGATGAAAGAATTTCAGTTTTTGGAATACCAAATCTTCCATCTCCAATGTTGGCTCCACAAAGGAACAGCCTCTTAGATACAAAACCTCAAGAACATGTAGCTCTGCTGCAATTGCTAATATATCCGTCCGGTGTAGCAGAAAGTCTTCTAAAGTTAGTTTCTTGAGAGTTGAAGGGAAGTTGATCATGTATAGTCTTTGCACAAATCTTGTTAGCCGTAATGACTCCAATTCCCTATAAAAGTCAAATGTTTTTATTGATCCTTCATCATAAACTGGAGATCCTTGTAAAAGACAATGCAGCTTCCGAACGACGGGCAGCCTTTGGAGAAGCCTTTTGACATCTTTTCCGGTATATAAATTTGGACATGAAAAGCTTACCACCTTATCCAATATTTGATCACTAGATAGATATGCCTCATCATGCTTGTCGTCGTCATCTGGAAATTTGAGATTGCAATTGTATACATTGACATACCTAAGACTTTTCATTCTCCAAAAAGTCTCTGGAAAATGTATTGTATCATAAGGACTGCTTAATGTCAACTTTAAAGATGTTATATTCCAGAGATTGGATATCCACGATGGGATAGAATTTCGTTTCAACTCCATCAACACAACATCAATATATCTCAGATGAATCAGAGAGCTAAGTTCATTTATATCATATTCTTTCAGATCGAG
Organism: Gentiana macrophylla; assembly: GCA_026214975.1. NCBI lineage: Eukaryota > Viridiplantae > Streptophyta > Magnoliopsida > Gentianales > Gentianaceae > Gentiana > Gentiana macrophylla. Next base: position 9,354,522 of record CM047813.1, read on the forward strand.
ACCCGAATCCAACACTTGAAGAAATCTGAACTTCCTTAGATGGATTTTACTAACTCCACCATAACGCCTTTCACTAAAATAGCATAGGGTGCGTGCATTAGAAAGTGAGGATCCAGCAGCAATAGTAACATCGTGTTCCCTCTGCACGGAAACACGATAAGGGTTTTTTATTGAATGGTTTGAAGTACTAGATGATGCAATTCCATGGTTCAGCTGGAAAAAGTTCCCGTCTCTGCATTTCGTTTGACAAAATTCATGTATCAAATCATGAACACAAAACGTTTTTATCTCCCCACTAGAACTTCTTGCACCGACAATGATCAAGCTTCTATCAACTAGGTCGTGAAAGTACTCTTTTGCTACATCTTTTAGGCTTTTTGTCTTGGATTCTTGTACGAATCCTTCCGCAATCCACAGCCTTATCACACGGTTAACGTTGATCAGACAATCCTCAGGAAATGCGGCAAGATAGATAAGACAAGGTTTCAAATTCTCGGGTAAATGTTTGTAACTTAATTCCAAAATTTCCGTACATCCCTCGTCAGAAACATAGTAAGGTAACCTTTGTTCAACTTCGCTCCACCACCTCAGGCTTTTTTCCGTTCTAGCAAGGAGCCCTCCAATTACAACAACAACTAAAGCGAGGCCTTTGCAGTTTTTAGCAATCTGCTTTCCAATCTCATGGAGATATGGTGGTGAAATGTCATTACGAAACACACACTTTTGCAATATCTCCCAACTTTCAACCTTATTCAGAAAACGAAGTCGATGTGGGCTACAATTAATTCTGCATTTGTCAGCAACTTCAAGAGATCGGGTCGTGATCATGACTCTACTTCCATTTTGGTCATCAGGGAATGACCTTTTTACAGAATCCCATGCGTTTACATTCCAGATATCGTCCAACACAACAAGATACTTTTGACCCCTCAAACATTTTTGTAGTTGGTGGGCCAAGTCATCATTAGTCATGTCACGGCTTATGTCGTCAACCCCCTTAACCTGGCATATAATGTCATGTAACATTCTCCAGGTATTATGATCTACCGAAACGAAGCAGAAGGCGAATACGTTAAAATGACATTTCACTGAACCTAAAACCTTTTTGGCTAAAGTGGTCTTCCCCAATCCACCCATGCCAACAATTGAAACAATGTCAAGTGACATAGGTCCCCTTGTAAGCAAGCCAATAATTTTTTCTTTCTCATCCTCAAAACCCACAACAAATTCATTGATTTCGAAAGGTCGACCTTGTTCTGCGACTTCACTAATGAATCCGACTGAACTAGGGAGGCATCTTGCTTTGTTTATGATGTTCTCTAATTTGATCATCTCAAGCTTTGCCTTAACCGCCTTAATTTCATCAAAGACTTTCGAAAGATAGGCCATATGATACCAGAATGGATGATCAAAGACAAACAACGAACTAATGCATGTCAGGATGACATGTTCCGTCAGATGTAAAACATTGACAACTTCTAACCATGTCTCGTTTTGTTCACTTTGTAAATCGAAAATATGAATGAAAAAAGGATAGAGAGAAGCTAGTTCTTCCTCAATTTTTATGATCTTGTATTTCGCAAAAGATACATACTTAGGGTCACTATTCATCCTATCCTTCAGGCTTTTAAGATTCTTCAAGAGAAATTCAAGAAATTGTGGAGAAATAACCTTTGGGAAATTATACAGCGATGAATCTGGGAATTTACCGTAAATGCATCTAATATCAGCATTGATAGCTTCGATTTTCTTCATAAAATCGCTTAGAAGCACCTTTTTCTTGGAGAAACCCTCTTCCATATCATCAAATGGTATTAGGACATACAAACCCTCCCAGAAAAGAACATCAATTCGGCTGCAAATCGATTCCTCTGCATTTTGATTAGGAGGATCGTTGAGAAATGTCAAAAGACATATGATATTGTCTTGAAGAATTTGAAAATCATCATCCTTCAAGTGAGTCACCAGGTCGTCAAGAAAAAATTCGACAAAGCTAAAAGCAGTTTGTCCGAACATATGAGAATCAGATCGATGCGCATATATGGCCATAAGGGTTCCAAAGTACAATCTGGCAACATTAGGCGTGGATGGTTTGATCTTTTGCAGCAAATGAAAAAACATAGAATTTGTTTCATCAGATGCATTTTCAGCATTTGCGTCTTGTGTCCAATAAAGAAATGCCAACCGTGCAGCATCACCAGCAAAGGCTTGAACAAATATTTCGAATTCTCCCAAATCTTGACAATATTTGCAATTCACGGCGAGTTTCAAAAGATTCTTCAAAAATATTAGCTTCTCTTCCAAGGTTTCAATTTGCTTCTTAAACGGAATGATTTCACTAGCTTTGTTGTTGACAAGATCATTTAAATTGTCGAGGATAGAATCCATAAACTTGAGGATCTTATAACTTGTGGACGTTTTGTATCGAAATGTCAAATGAAACAGATCTACGCACCTCCATGCTTCAGTTTCTAGCTTTGACTGCTGAATTTTTCCTTTTAATTCAAAAGCCAATGGATACCAATCTGTGTCGTCGATCCATCTTGAACGTATCGCATGAAAGCGGTGAGCAAGAATTCCCTCTTCTTCTTCATTTTCGCCCCATATCCCTTGAAATGAAGTGATCACAGAGCTCAATTTTAGCTTGATTTCTTCATCGGTATCATCCCATGTGGCTAACCATAGAAAGAACATCCTTAGGAATCTAAGCTCCATTTCGTATAACTGCAGTTGCTCCATATCAGCAGTCTTCTGGACACACCTATCAGGAAAAGAGAGCTCTCTATGAAGAGAAACAAAAAAGTTGTATTCCATTTTCTCCACTTCTAGTGTGATCTGAGAGCCTGATGATCCGCGGTAAAGTTGCCTGATGTTAGCAATTACTATATCAATCCTGATCATAAAAGCAGTGAAAAGCGCCTTTTGGTCACATAAATCCTTGTCCATCTCCTCGAAAGACAGAAGGAGATACACGTCTTGATGCAAAATAGCATAAATTTGATTGCGGATGATTGCATTCTGACATGGAGGAGGATCAGTGAGAAATGTGAAAAGAAATATTAGACGATCCTGAAGAAATAGAAAATCATCCTTCAAAACGATAGCCAGGTGGTCAAAGAAAAAATCAACAAAGCTTTCAACAGCTTCACCGAGAAGAAAATAATCAGACACCGGCCACACATCGTCGGACTTTAAGATGCCAACGCACAATTGCGCAATATCGTATGCGTAAGGTATGAACTTGTGCAACATATCAAAGAGGACGATGTTCATTTCAGAAGCAATTTCATAAACATTGTCTTCTTTTGCCCAATACAAACATGCTAACCATGCTACACTGTTGGCATAATTACCAGAAAAATTCATAAATCGAAGGTTTTCCTTCCCATCTGGGCAATGTTTATTAGCTTTTTTCAATGTTCTTTTCAGAAATACTATCTTCATTCGCAAAATAACAATTTGCTCATCAAATGGACCAGATTTGCTGTGGTAAAGATGTGACACATTCTTATCAATCTTGTTAACAAAGTCTGACATCTGCCGAAATCCTGAAGACTTATGTTGCATCATCATCATCGAGGAGGAATGTATCATATTTCGAAACCAACCTTCAACTTGTTGTTTACTCTGCAGAATTTTCCCTTTCAATTCAAACATTACCGAATCAAAATCCTGTATGCACACATCGATGGGAGCTCCAGTTTCACCCATTCGTTTGCGAAGAAGAGACAATGTTAATGTGAAGTCTTCCGGCCATATCAATTTAAGAGAAGTGATCACGGATCTCAGTCTTTCCATGATTTCTTCATTTTCTTCAACAATAATACTGGAATACTTCCATGTTTCAAGGCACATACAAAACATTTCCAGGATTGCAACATTGATGATGTGGAAGATAACTCGATGATGTGGAAGATAACTCTATGAGCTCTTTTTGAATCAGTTGGAAGTATCCGGGAGTCATCCTTTCTTCCTCCATTGCTGAACTGCTACTTGTCAATAATCTCAGCAACTACTTGTTAATAAATCTCAGCAACTAATCCTGGATTTAAAAGAAAAAAAAGATCGACAACACAAATCAACACTTATTAACCAAGATTAAAGAAGAATAGAATTACATCGTAAGACTATTGATTGATATAAGTACTTTTTTAAGAACTTTGAAGCCCTGGATGGGACCTGGAGGGAGCAGAGCAGAGGTCGCTAGAACTAGAAATGATTAAGAACTAACTACTAGTACTACTAGGGTGTGTGTATCATATCATATCATGGGTATATAACTACTTTACACGACACGATAATCAAATGGAGGTCTTACACCATTAACACCACCATGATTGATGGTTTAAAGGTGTGTTTTGTCACCTTCTTTTGATTGTGATGACAATTTTATTGCGACAGTAACAATACTCGGAAATAAGATACACAAGATCGAATCATACCAACAGCATGGGAATAACGGAGCAGAGGTCCACCTAATTAGGAGAAAGGGTAGCAGAGATTGTAACAATGGAGTTTGTAACCACAGCCCACAGATGATCCACCACCACCTAATCCTATTGAGATTAATAATAATAATAATGAGAAGCAAACTTCAAGAATGTGGTTGCTGTTTGTAGTATGCAATAATGCAAAGGATTGGTGGGGTTTAAATAATTGAACTGTTTGCCAAGAATGGTTCTGTGCTGACATGACATGCAAAGGATTGGTGGAGTTTGGGATAGATTTTTCTACCTTCATCGCTGTATGTGAACCTCAGATTATATTGGATATACAGATATTCTCTTAGCCAATGAAACTAATCCACGTGTTGTTTCATCCTTCTCCCAACTACCAGATAGGTATAATTACTCATCTCCCCCCTATGGAATTAATTGGGGTAAAAAACATGTAGGTGTAATAGTTTTGGAAAATGATTAATTGTGATATCTCAACTTGACAAATTCAAGGAAGAAATAGACGACGGATCGATCTAAACAGATTTGTGTGGATGTGACTTTATTAATCACACTCCTTCATTTGATATACCTTTAAAAAATCCCTTCTCTCAATAATAATACTCGTTTTGTTTGATACGAAACTCGATTAATCCATACAATATACCTAGAAAGAAGAAGGAAAAAAAAATAATCATGCGAATATACTAGATATTTCATCTTTTGTTCAATTAAGCCTAGGGCTTGCGTGGAGGTAGGGATGTTAATTGGTAGGATAAAACTAACTTATTTGTGATTAAAGATTTTGATCACTTTCATGTTTATAGCATGACGTAGCTTAGTGGTTAAAAAGTTTGAGTCTTGTAGTGACAAAGTATTTAACCGGAGAGAATGTTCGAATCTTGTAAGGATTATGGGCTCCTTTATCCAGTAAAGGGGACGCCAGTTCCGATGAGATGGCCAGTTTGGAGGGAAAATCACATTCATCGATCATGTTGTGTTTGTCGGATGATGTTATCACAGAGATTGCTGAGGAAGACACCGCTGCCAAGTTATGGTTAAAGCTTGAAAACCTGTTTGATTTCATACAGTATTTTACAACACATGTAATATGATGTACTTCCTTTTTCCAGGTTTCTCAACTAAAAGTGGAAAATTCGTCTTTATTAAAACAGCTTGCAGATATAAGTCAAAAGTATAATGAAGCAGCTGTTGACAACAGGGTTTTGAAAGCTGATGTTGAGACTTTGAGAGCAAAGGTAACTAACTGACTTCTCCATTTGAGTTCCTTAGCCAAAATGTTACTTGCCTTTGATCATCTACTTAAACGCAAACCTTCTCCGCACTCACACTGTTGAATTACTATCTCTCCCATAAGCTTAAATTATTGGGGGAGTTAAGTAATTTACATAGTGATGAGACCGTATTTTATAGGATTTTTCTGTGCTTATTATGTATCTATTTTGTCGGGAGATGCTCTGTTTCGGGTATGTTTTGGTTGATTTTCAGGTTTTAAGAGCTCGTGGGCGATGATGGAAGATTTCAGGACTTATAGAGCAGTTTTGGAAGCTTTGTGAAAGATTGGAGAAAAGCGGCGTTTCAAGATCCGAGAATTCCAGTTTTCGCCTATTTTACTACAGACTCCCTGTTGAGGAGTTACGACTTGATCCAATCACATTGCAGCATGTGTCCCACCTTCTACTAAAAATGTGAGATGGTGGATTTAATTTAAGTTTATAGGGCACCTTTAGTGGCACCACAATGTTTTTAGCGGGACACCACCCCAAAAACAATCAACCGGCAAAACTTGATTTCTAGATCTGAGAATCAGCTTTCACACGGTCGATTGTCAAAAGTCGATTGTGATGTAGTACCAAAAACGGTAGATTTGATGCGGTGCCACTAAGTACACCCTTTTAAAAGAGCGTGACACGTGTTGCAATGTGATTGGAGCAAGTGATAACTCTTCAATAAAGGGTCATCTCTCTCGAAAGCTTTACATTTCCTTGAGAGATGGTAATTCAACATGCTATTTTACAAACAACGGTTATACATTTTCTCGAGAAGTTCTTCTCTACCATGTCTGAAGTCTTGTTTATGTTTAATGACTGTTCTCTTTTCTCTTTTGCCCACAGGTGAAAATGGCAGAAGAGACCGTTAAAAGATTAACCGGCCTAAGCCCATTTGTCCAGGCAATGTCTGAAATGCCTACAATATTTAAACCACCATTTGCGGCTTGCCCTTCAAACACATCAGCAAATGCTGCAATACCTGCCATCAACCCGTCTACTCATAATCCGAGTATCAACACAGATGTTCATTGTGTAAACGGGTGCATCGAGTTTAGCAATCGCAGCAATGTGAGAATGACACGGGGAAAAAGTAGGAAGAACAAATTCAATGCAAAGGGTTGCTAGCTTGGAGCATCTACAAAAGCGTATTCGTGGGGAATTAGGTTCGTGTGGGGAAGCATTTGAAGGTACCGTGCAAAACGTATTGTGATTATCACAATCAAATCTTTTGATAGTCGATTGTATCATGGCTTATAATAGACTTTAATAAAAGGTTGGATGTGTATTCGTGTGGCGTCGGTGGCTATCCAATCCCCATAGTGGTGTTATCTCATGCACATTCTATCAGGACAAAACCTATGTAAATTTCCAAAAATACCCCTTTTCTATCTATCTATAAAATAAAAAACCCTCCTTCCAAAAAAAAAAAAACATCCCAGCTGCAACCACCTATCAATCAGCCCCAATTCTGTAAAACATCCTGCCGGCCCCAATTCTGCAAATTCCCATCGGACCTCTCCTCCCCTTTGCAGCCTCCTTCTACACATCCCACCACCTCCAGCATCGTCCCAGCAACCTCCTATCAGCATCAACCAATTCAGATGTCGTCGGCCTTCTCATCTCCGGCACCGTAAAATATCCTCTCTGCACTCTTCCAATGTAGCGACCACTTGAATGCCTCACCGACCCGGGCGAATCGCAAGCAAATTACCCCCATGGCTGCAGCCTCTTCGGCCCTTGCTTCCACACGACATGGCTGTGGCATCCGACCATCCCAAATCGATGAGCAACCTTTTTTTTCTTTATAATATTTTTTTTGTTGTTGATGCTGCGAATATGGAGAAGAAGGAGGAAAGAAGATGATTTGGAGAAGGAGGTTTGCTGCTTGACGGAAAGAGCAGAGGGATAACTGAATTTTTATTGTTTTATTTTTTTGAAGAGGGTAGGGATCTGTGAAGAAGACCGAAAAGGGGAGGGTTATAGGCATTCACCGGAGAATCTGTGAGCTGAGTGAAAAACATAACCATGAGCATTAGGATTTGGGGAGGAGAAGGAGGAACGTATCATTGTTACTATATTTTTTTTTGGTTTTACTACATGTATTGTTACTACTAATTTTTTAACGTTACTACATTTTTTGCTGTAACTTTATCTATATTATGGGCTGTTCCTACTTCTTTATCGGCTGTTACTATATATTTTGGACTGTTACTACTTGTTTATTGGATGTTACTCCATTTTATGGGCGGTTACTACTTTTTTTTGGCTGTTACTACTTGTTTATTGACTGTTACTACTTTTTCATTGGATGTTACTACATTTTATGGCCTGCTACTACTTGTTTTTTTGACTGTTACTACACTTTATCTAGCGTTACTACGTGTTTAATGTGTAAAAAAATCATGGGTATTTCGGTCCATTTATTATGAATTTGTCTATTTTAATCACATAAAATGTACTAACATCCTTCTATCCCCATTTATGGTTTTTTTTGTCCTTCTAGCCCCTTCCCCCTATTTTCTTTGTGTCCTATTTCACAATAAAGTCTTTTATTATTGTAATTGCTAAGAACTAAGGTTAATTAAATATGTCAATGTGTATATGCCATTTTTTCTAGGACTTGTTTACCTTTGGTGAATAAAATTGTGAGAATTAGTATTTGAAACATTGCCTGAAACGAGTTATTGTCATTACTATCACAAGTCAATCTGTAATAATACATATTGTGTGACTATATATGGTTAATACAATATGCTCTGATTCTTGTGTCATTTTGTTTGTACGCTTAAGTATCATTTTTAAGTGACACTTCTAAGTGTTTGTTAACTGACATAATTTATTTTCATTGTGCAATTTCTTTGCTAGAGGTTCCATATGTACCTTTGGTGAATCAACATGCTAATTAGCATTGAAATATTGTCTCGACACTAATTATTGTCATTAATCGAAGTGTGTAAGTCAGTAGTGCCATATTGAATGATGCTATTTATGCATTTTTCAGTAAATCGGTGGGACGATTCGTAGCGACACCGATTATGTAAATTCTTAAACTTTTAATTAAGGAATTGTTGTCATTTGTAAATAATTGAGTTTGGTGGTTATTTTTTTTCTATTACAATAGAAAGGAAAACCATTATAACTATTTACAATCACAAGAGTGGACAAATTAAACACACCACATAATGTGGTATAACTTTATTAAAAAGGAAAACTACTATTTGGATGATTTCTAAATGATAATTGTCTTCAGAGGCATAAGAACACGAGACCTCCGGTGATTATTTTATTAAACAACATAAAATTTGCCTCCATTCACCTATACAAGAACACCAATTTAAAAACTTTTGGTGACTTAAACTTTAGCGACCTCCCTTTCAAAAAAAAAAAAAAAAAAAAAAAACTTTAGCGACCAAGGGTTTCCACTTCGCCAGTAACCTTAGAGTAGTAGTCTAGTAATGGCTCTTTTAGTCATCCATTTTCTCTGACAAAAGTTAAAAGTAGATGCATGTCCAAATTCATTTTCCTCCTCTAAATTGTCGACCCACTTCTCCCTCCACTCCCACAAATAGAAGTGGTAGCTGACTCCCTGAGTAAAAAGACTTCTATCCAAGAGCCATTACAATAACATTTTACAGTTTATCTTCAAGTCTTCTAATTTCATTATAGAAAATATCTTATTGGTGGGCCAACTCACTTATGGAAGCCCTTTTTGAGGATTGCCACTACAACGCCCTTAGGGCGGTGGCTTTGTTTGCTCTTCTTTATTGAAGATAAAGTCATGGATCTCAAGAGATAAACGATGTCATTTGAAAAAGATAAAAGTTGTCAAAATAAATTATTATCTAGCAGCTTATTAGTATTTATCTTTTATTATTTTATTCAAATAATTTATTTAGCTTTATATTTATCTTAAATTAGGATTTATCCCCTATATAATGGAGAAGTATTGTATTGTTTTCATTAATTCAATAAACAACAATTCAGAGTCTTTTACTATTTCCGATGTGCTACTGATTTTCTTTATTCTTTACGGATTGGAAGCCCTTCTTCGTTGCTTCCTCGCTATGCATTATTTTCTACATGGATTCAATACAATCGCTCCGACTTTTCCTTCGGCCTTGGAATTTCTATTCACTTGGTGTGATCGAACACAAAAAAGAGGACGCCGCTTGATGGCTTTGGCGCCTCTACTCTAGGGCTTTTAAATAATCACCGGCATTGCTTAATCGGTGGCGTTTTTCCGTTGGGGCAAGCCTTGGAAGTTAAATCTCGATCTGACTGCTGGAGATGAATCTCTTAATGCTAAATCTTTTGCGACAATACTAAAAGGGGTCGGATATCTCTTTTGGCTTGGGTACGTTGATACTCTACAACGGAAGACCCACGTTCAAAATTTCAATGAAACAGATGTAGTTGATTGTCTAACCATTTCAAAATGCTTCGGTGGCTTGGTTCCCAGATTATAGAAACGAAACTTGATGATTTACGTAATTTTTTCTTTATTTAGGGCTTACAGATTTGGTAACGCACCCAGACCCCGGGCCTGGTTGCGCTAAACGAGTCATAAATGGTCCGGTCAACTGCTTAGACCGCCGTCCTCGCTTGGTCTAAAAAGGCTAACCCAAGTTGATAAGACATTTATGTCTCACACTTATATGGGGGTGAGAATTCACTCACTTTACCGATGTGGGATATCACATTCTCCCCCCCTTCCCTTATAAGGGACTGGCGCCCTCTCCAGGACGGCCAAGACTTTTCCCTCGGACTTGTCCCGATTCGCTCTCTACCAGAGGACTTCAGAGGTGGCTGTGGCACTTAAGTTCGCTCTAAAAGGTGTCTCAGGGCACCTAGATCCGTCTAGTAGTCGGCTCGATACCATTTTGTAACGCCCGCAGACCCGGGGTCTGGTTGCGCTAAATGAGTCATAAATGGTCTGGTCAACTGCTTAGCCCGCCGTCCTCGTTTGGTCTAAAAGGGCTAACCCGAGTTGACAAGACCTTTATGTCTCACACTTATATGGGGGTGAGCATTCACTTATTTTACCGATGTGGGATATCACAGATTTATGTCCTATTTTGTTCTTTGGATAACAAACACGTCTTAATTGGTCCAACGTCTCAGGATTATTATAACCGGCTTTTCTTTTGACGTCTTTGGTCGATTGGTAAAAATCCCCGATCAGGAGGCCTCTTTGGCTCCGGTTTGGATTGAGCTTCCTGAATTACCATTAGGTTTGTTTAATAAAGAATACCTTTGTTAAATAACTTCTTTGGTTGGGTGGCCACTTAATCGATTTAGCCACAATCGATTTAATAAGGTCGTCCCTACGAGAGTGATGGTCGAAAATGACTCGCTAAAAAGAAAGGAAGAACGTGTCTGGAATCTGGATTGGAGATGAGGATACATGGTTTTGGAAAATGATTATCTATGAATTATAACCTTCGTATTGTCCGTTTTGTAGATGTGTATTGGTCATGAAGAACATGAGTGCTCTAAAAAAACATCCTAATTAATTTGGTGATAAAAACGGTGGAAAACCGTACTAAATTTCGACACGAATACAAGAGGAATTAGAATCATTGGGCTTAGAATGCAGAAGGAATGGAACCTAATTTGAAAGGGATAAATGATGCCACTGAAGAGAAAGTGAACAAGGCTCCCACTTCAGCCTTAGGTGATGACCCAGTTCAACATGATTTTTTGAAGGATCTCTATGTCGGAAGTAATGACTTATTTGATGACGACTTTACACTTGATGAAGAGTTGCGAGATTATCAACGTATGTCGAAGAAATCGAGAGGAAAGAGAATGTCCTAGAAGATGGCCAGACATTGCACCAAACTTTGAGGACTATGGAGGTAAGAGAAAAGAATGATCAAGAAAAGAACAAAGTAATGTACATATGAAGTCTATTGGTGATATTAAAATTGTTGAAAAGGGTCATTTGACAGTTTTGAACAAACCCTATCTTCTACGCACTGTCTTTAGATGGAAAGGGCTCTAGCATGGATATATCTTTATTACACAAGGTAAGACAAGAGAATGAGGATGATGATGAGAGCAGTGCAAATTTATCTACGTATGAGGGCTTAGATGATGTTTTTGGCTATTCTCCACCCGGGATAAGAGTAAAGCCAGATTTGGTGGATGTGAATACACCAGTAAAACCTACAATGATATGGAAATTCGACAAGTGTCGTTTGTTGTTGGAAAAATCGCAATAAATTCTAATTTGCTTGATTTTTAGAATGTGTTTTTGTTTCGGACTCAGCACTAAGTGGCCGAATTTTTTTCTGTTAGGTACTGAGGCTTTGCATAAATTCATATGACAGGTTGGTTTGCCTTTTGTAATTTCTTTCCAGCCGTTTCTAATAAAAATAAATGTTCTGTGAAAAAAAATACAATTGATTTAATAATGAGACAACACAAATATACGAAAAACACTCTCTCAACAATTTTTTTTTCTCTCGCTTCTCTCTAGAAAAAATCCTCCAGGCTTCTCAACCTTCGCCCCCTCTCTCCGGCGCCGGTGCCGGATATTTTCCTTTCTCCTTTTGCGTTTCCTCTTTTATTTCTCTTAGAATCTATCTTCTCTTGGGCAGTTTTCCTCCGTTTCCTTTCCAAATCTGGTGCCGCTTTCCTCGATTTTCCGGTCGTTTTGGCGGCGATTTTGGCCGGATTTTGGCTTCCCTTAACTCCCGCTGTTATTATAAAAGATCTGAAGCGAGTTTTCATGGGGTGCCTTTTTCTGGTGATGATTTGGATATTTTGGCTGCCGTTTCCTTCTCTCTCGGTTTTGGCTAATCTTCTGTTGAAGATTCAGATCCCGTTCGGTGGTGGTTCTGAGATTAGCTTGGCGGAAAAGGATGTTGCAGGTCGAGTTTGGGCTCAGGCTTCGCTTGCATGCCTGTGGAGGGAGGCTGTTGGTCGTATCCCACAGATTCGTTATGTGTTGTTTTTTTTTTCTGTTCTTTTGTGTTTTTTGGATCGGGTCGGAGATTGTCGGCTTTTCCGGTTTGCTGGTTAGGCTTAGTGTTGTTTAAGTTTGGATAGCCTATAATCAAAGTTTAACTCGTATTGTTATGTTACCAAATCATGTCCTCCATAACAAGGCTGAATTTGGTCGATATAGGGTTTTCTATGTCTTTTTTCCTTTCGTTTCTGGTGGTTGTGGTCCGGCTTTAGGCCGGTAGTGATCCGGAATTAGTTCGGCTTTTTCTCGGCTTTGATCCGGGTTGTAATAAGTTTTTTAGTTTTAATGAATCCTTTCGTTTCTGGTATAAAAAAAAAAAAAAAAGACAACACAAATAAAAGATTATTAACTTGGAATGGAATTACATACCTACACAGAAGAGCTAATAAGGTTGGCCCATCCCCCTGGATATGGCCTAGTGGTGAAGGCATGTGTGTGTAGTGCAGCCTTGAACTTAAGCTGGAGGTCAGCGGTTCGATTCCCGTAATGGGGTTGATTTCCGATTGATAATACCCTTGAGTGCTTTGGTTTGAAAAAAGCGAGACCATGTTGGAGCTCTTAGGTTACTCGATTAACCTCCTCGCATTCCTGTGGGATCGGGCGAGGCTCTTCCGGTTAGGGTTTAACCGCTTTTTTGCTAATAAGGTTGGCCCGTAAAGGCCTAAAGCGAGGGCGGATCTATAGCTATCAAGGGTCACGTGACCCCACCGATATCCGGGATTTCTTTTATTTTTAAAACGATGTAGTTTTCGTTGTTAAAAGTGTCGTTTTGTTGATGAAAAATGTAGTTTTAGGCTCCAGGTGATTTACACTTGAACTAATTTTTGATCAAAATATAGTTTTTTACGGCCGGTGACCCCAATGAAAAAACCTTCAATCCGCCATCGCCTAAAAGGCAAGGGTGGATCTATAGCCATCAAGGGGGGTCATGTGACCCCACTGAGATCCGGGATTTTTTTAGTTTTAAAACGACGTAGTTTTATTGTTAAAAAGTATTGTTTTGTTGATAAAAATATAGTTTTAGGCTCTGGTAACCCATTTGAGCTAATTTTTTGATCATAAATGTAGTTTTACGATCCTGTGATCTCACTGGAAAAAACTTTCTGGATCCGCCACTGGCCTAAAGAGCTATAGTTTGATCAAGGAGAATGAGACTTTGATGTAGCACATCCAAGCTAATTATTAGTATTTTATATTTTAATTAGTTAATAGTTATATGGGTTTTTTTAATTATTATGTTAGTCCTAAATGGGCTTTGTAGCCTATAAATATGCTAATTTATCTAAGTGTTGGGATGGAATGTAATATTTAAATATTGAATCATTTCTCTTTTGAGAATGAATTTATCTTTGAGCTTGGATTAACTCGTTTTTATCCGTTTATTGTAGATCTTCTACATCATTTGGTAATCAGAGCGTAGGTTTTTCCCTTTGCTCGTCGATAACCATAATGAGCAGGGAAGATAGCCGGATCCGCGACGGTGTTCGGGATTCGAAGATCCTTCGGGATACTTTTACAATGGAGTTGCGATATGGGGTGAAACACGAAGAGAGGAAGTTCAAGCAAGTGGTTCACTGCGTGGAGCGAGTTTTTCCTCGAATATCGACCGGTGAACAACAATGTTTGAAGCCCATCAGCTTTACTTCTAGCTTTGATGAAGTTGAATGTTGTTCTCGCAAATCTGAAGAAAGGAAAGCGCCTTTTCTCGGGGGTTTACCGTAGAAATACCAAATCGGAGTCCATAATAGTGAGATTCAAGAGAAATTTACTGCTTTTGATGGATTTTGGCACCTGAGAAGATCTCATGAATTTGGATTGTTGCAATTGAAGACTTCTTCAAAAAATTAATCCACCGTAACATCTAAAGTGCGTAATCGTTTGGTATAAGATGAAGGTCTTTGCTTATTATGGTGGAAACAACTCCAAAATGATATAGTTTTGGGTGGTAAGGAAGAAATCATTTCATGGTCTAGAATGAGGAAGCTTTTAATCTCTAAATTTGCACTAGCAAGTGTTAAATGAAATTCCCATCCCAAGTTTGCGGCGACCAAGCCATTGAGGATCGGGTGAAGGAAATGATAGATGAGACTTTCACACCCGCAAACTGTTTGATTAAAGTCCCCACCCAATTCAATAGCAACAAGCAAGAAGAATTATGAGGTTGGAGTTCCACCACCGAATTTCATTGCCGGGAAGACATGATGATGCTTGTAAGCCTACCAGGTGTGAAGATACTCCATATGTACAAACCGAGCATGCCTTAGTTGTTGAAAGCGAAGCAAGCGAACAAGAATCTATAAAGTGCTACAATGTTGGTTCTATTAAGATGGTGATAACATATTGCATATGAAGAAAGGCGATTGGGGATGGAAAAAAAAGCCAAATCATGTTGTTGACACAACAAAGCGTGAGGACCAAATAGAGGAAGCAGCGAATACAACTTCTTTAGTCGCTTATTCGAAGTCCGATCGTGCAACTCGTTGTAGGATGTTATATCACCGGATGGATCAAGATCCACCCAATTACGCAGCAGAATAAATATCTGATCTAGATCTAACAACCAAAATACATAAAATAATAGATATAACCTACGAGGGGGTTAGATTGCTCACCAGTTTATGGTGAATAAATTCCAAGAACAATCTTCAATCCAAGTTCCAAGCTAGATGAGAAGCCACAGTCTTCCAACATGTGTCTCCAAGCAACACCAGGTGGATGGTGTTTCACGCCGCCGGACCTCCTCGATATGCTACCTTAGAAAAACCCGAAGTTTTTCTAAAACTCAAAACCCTAGTATTATAGCCGAAAATTCTAGGCTATAATACTCCCAAAATTTCGTGTGTATGTCATGTGTTATTGGCTTGGGAGAACTCTCTTTATATAGGAGAGTAATCCTTGTCCTCCAAAGATTTATTTAATTAATACAAAATCAATCAAATTAATCATTTTCCTTAAAAAGATAAATCCATAATATTCCTAAATTAATTAGGGTATACAAAAGATTTTCTTTTCATTAAATTATTTAACAAACAAATAATTTAATCACATGTCTTATTATTTATCAATAAAATTAATTTCCCAACAAATAATTAATCAAAAAATGCGCCCACCCTAAAACAAATTTAGGTCACACGCATGTTTCATTATTTGGGCCGAGTCCACGAAAAATTTCTTTTCCATGTATTTAATTATCTAGTCCAACTAAACAATTAATCCACATATCGATTAAATAGTCCAATCCAACTATTTAATTATAATTGAGGTGAAACGACGAGAAAACGTATATGCTATATTAGGAGCCACGTCGGGGACCATGGACCCATATTCATTAGCTACAATAAATTGAATAAAATTATTAAATCGGACCGAACAATTATATCCAACCTATTAATTCCGGGATTACACCACCATAAACCCAAAGCGAACTCTCTTCGAATATAGATATAAACTTACACTCAACCATGAGTTATAAGGTGTTCACCGATATAATCATTACATACGGATAAATCCTCCATAGACTGTTCGTTACGATTCGGGATATTTCCGTAAACCCTTCTAGAAACCTCTTATCCTTATTTACCATTAACCCCCTAGTGACCAAATAGTTCATAACTTAATATAATATGAACTGCGTGCATCGGTCAGTTTCTAGGATTAACAAATAAGAGAACTGTCTGTCTACTTCCCGAGGGAAGGAATGGATTCCATATCTGTGATAGCACAGACCACTCACTCATCCTAGAATAGAGCCAACGAGAAGTGTTGGACCACATACTACGAAGTGATCCTTACTAACACATCAAACCCTACCCTAGTCTAAGCAGTCGTCTGTGATCACCTCAGGATTGAGATTAATCCATATATGATCATCTTGTGATTCGATAAGACTTCTCGATCATGGAATTATATCGAGAACTCAAATCAAATCGGTCCAGCCCTATATGATTATTACCATATATAAATGCCCCATTAGGTACCCTATTACCGGCAATCCGGATAAGGCGTCACACCTAAAGTGTTACAGGCGCATTATTAGCAAATTAATCTTGAGACCCGTACTCAGATTAATAAACGCTACGGACTAAGTTAATTTTAAGTACATCTCACTAACTCAATCCTCTTGTGTATAGCCATACACTGAGTTATGTGATTACATAAACGAGGTACTTAGTGTTTTCAGTAGTGTTTTAATTATAAGCATACATGCATATAATAAGATGAGTTATTAATTCTGTCCTAAAACAATTATATAATTGTCTTTCGGGCACTACACCTAACACTCATGACAATCTTGCTTTGAAGGAAATCATCGGCCAGCACATTCAATGCGGCCTCAAAGTACCCTCAGTTCATTTCGGGTTGAGGATGAGAAGCACAGTGGCCACTAAGTTAATGGAGGAGATGCAACGAAGCCCACCAAATGCAGCCATCAAGCATGATTTTAACACTCCACAGCGAATTGCTACGGCTGAAAGTGCATGCTTTACCTCATATGGAGTCCAGATTGCAAAGCTGCTAATTAAACAGGTTGTGGACACAAGTCCCCTTCTATATAATAGCACAAACTTTACATACCAAACATGTGGTGATTGCATGTATTCTGGTTATTCTTTTCCTGAGCTTGTGTCCTTTATTTTTGATCCCGGTGGTAAATGGAAAATTGAACCAAATACGAATGATAAACGTGAGCAGTTTGTAGCGGTGAATAGTGATGGGAGTCAACTTTACGTGATTCCGGTGCATTTTCCACCCCCGTTTATCCCACTTTTAGCACATTCTCGGTGTTTTTAGACCGTTTTCGGGTAATATCGTGAGTTTATAGCACGGGGAGTAAATCCGTCGCTTTGATGGTTTACTACCTCTTTTTAGTGATATTAACCCATTCCCGAGCACTTTTACCCTCCGGAATCGTTTGTGTGTGTTGTTCGTTCATGAGATTGTAGGGTCTAGGTGTCATGAGAACCCGGAAGGCGAAGATTTATGATGAGAAGTATGATCAAGGTGCAAGAATGAGCCAAGGAAGAAGAAAAATGAAGAAAAGGAAGAAAAATAGTTGGTATCTTCACGCTACGTTCTGTTCAGAAGCAATTTGACCTATGATGGAGGCATTTTCTGGTCACGGTCTCTTCATGAAAGTTGTAGATAATTGAATGAGTTTTCTAACTCATTTTGAATCACTCAAATCGGAGTTCTACACGCGAAGATATCATGGTTTTACTGCAGCCAGAAAACAGCAACGTCTCAAACGCGCGTTTGAACATTTCAAACGTGTGTTTGGAACCGTTTTTTTTGTACAGAGAGTTAGGTGCTGAAACGCGTGTTTGGGGCCATTTTATGCAGATTTTTGCCCTTATAAATACCCATTTCCATCGAATTTCATTTGTTTCTTCTCCCCTCTCTTAGCAAAAACTATACCCACTCTTTGTTCGAAATTTGTAATAGATTAGAACACTTTCTCTTAGCATAAGTTAGCATAAACATAGCTTAATTGTTCCATTTCCAAGCTCAAATTCTCATTCCAACTTCAAAGCATCCACCTTTTAATTAGTTCTTTATTTTGTACTTTTGGATCTCAAACTCGAATTTCTTCAAATTAATGGTAAATTTCTCTTCCTTTTTACTTATTATGGCTTTCATTTCCTGTTTTGTGTATGTTTTGATTAGTATAATGAGTAGCTAATCCCTTTTCATAGTCGAATCATGTGAAATTTGGTGAAATCACCCTTTGGGTGATGAAATTGGGAGTGGGTAGTACTTTTTATTGTTGTATCTTGCATGTTTCATGTCTTAGAACTTGTTATAACAGATTTGGGCTAGATTGATCACCTAGGTCAAAATCACACACATCACTCTAAAGAGTTGTTCAGATAGAGAGATGTGGGAAAAGGGGTTCTAAGATTGCGGAGTAGACTCGGCTTAGTTGTTAAGCCCGAGCCCAATGCGAGGTTACTCGTTTTAACGTTTAAGCGGCTCTAGTGCATAACATGTCTTGTTAGTGAATCTTCTTTAAGGAAGGGTAGTTAACTTGGCATAAGGTGTTAGGAGAGAGTTGTTCAGACCTTAGCACCGGGATTAGGAGTACGCACCCGTGAAATTGAATGCAAGAGTTCGTTTGTTATAATGCACACTCCCGGTTTTGTCTGTCCTCGGGGTTGAAACTAGCTATCTCGATCATGGTTCGGCTATGTCCTTTAATCTATCTTTAAAACCTAGAGTTTAATCTTCTTTCTTTCTTTTCTATCTTTAGACTTATTAGTATAAATATTAGTGTCGTTGTAGTAACAAACACTTTAAAAGGGCTAAATTACAATTTTGGTCCTCTAACTAGACACGTTTTCGATTTTGGGTCGATTTTTCTCCGGTGACAATTTTAGTCTGTAAGTGGTCTTTTTTTTGCAAAAATAGTCTGAGCGCCGGAAAGACCACTTACAGGACTAAAATTGTCGCCGGAAAAGACCAATTTTAGTCCTGTAAGTGGTCTTTCTGGCGTTCAGGACTATTTTTGCAAAAAAAAGAGCACTCACAGGACTAAAATTGTCACCGGAGAAAAATCAGGACCAAAATCGAAAAACGTGTCTAGTTAGAGGACCAAAATTGTAATTTAGCCCTTTAAAAGGATTAATCACCTAGACTAAGTAACACGTTCACTTTGGTACTCACGAACACTTTTCCCTTGGGTTCGACCTCGTACTCCTGCATGTAGCTATTCTAGCAATCGACCCGGTACACTGCCGGTTAGAGAGTTAGT